>JAQNCA010000014.1:12079245-12097212 GCA_029783725.1 Acanthurus tractus
TTTTTTTCTTATTTTTTTTGGTTTTTTCTTTTAAATTTTTTTAATTTATTTTTTTTTTGTTTTTGTTTTTTTTCCCAATGTTTTTTTTGCCCCCCCCCCCCCCCCCCCCCTTTTTCTTGTTGGTTTCCTGTTGCTCTCTCTTTCTCTGTGTTTGTGTGTCTGTGTGTGGTCTGTTCTGCTGCAAATCTTCCAGCACACCTGAAAGCCTTTGACTAATCAACCCCAGCAGTACAAATACGCCGGCTCTGCAGACCAGTCCTCGCCAGTTCATTCAGGCTACTTATGTGGAACTGCTCTGCAGCCAACTTGTATCCTTTATTTTAGTGACTTGGACTTTGTCTAACCTTGTTTTTTTCTATTTCTCAGATCCACCACTCACTAGTAAACCTATTTGTCTGCCACGCTAGTTTATCTTCTGGATACGAGTCCCACTCAACCTGCCTGATTCACTCCAACAGAAAGCCTTGGATTAGCCTTTCTCTACCTGTTCACTTTGTTGTAAATAAATCCACTTTGAACTGTTAAACTTGGTATCGGAGTCAGGCTTTTGGCTCCAGTTTTCTTGGTACAATGTAACATTTAGTATCTTCTCTGATTAACTTTTATGTAGAAGAATTCACAGGATGTTGGTTTAAATGCGTGAAAAAGCCTCTGTTGTCATTATCATGGCAAGGCTTGTTACAATCTTATGATGTAGGTATATCTACTTTTGATAATGTGGTATCTGGAGCTCACTGCATAAAAATACCAAACATGTTAATGCTAACTCAAATAACAGTTTGATAAGATTATTAAGTCTATGTACAAATACAAATATCCTAAACTATATAAAACCTGCATTAAACAGTAAGGTAAATTGCACAGCTTTCACTTTAAATAACAGTTCAAATAAGCCTTTACATATATATTTCTACACTTTTGTCACCGTATATTAAATTAATCTCCGTGAAAGTAAAAAAGAGCACTGAGAAACTGGAAACTTAAAAAACAGGCAGATTAATTTTTATCAGATCTTTCCATGCATTTAGGCATGAATCAGACATTTCTTCATTTCCAACTGTATGCCTTTAAAGTGATCAAGCACATTATCTCTATTGAGGCTCTGATTTTTCCTTCTAACAAAGGCATTCACCCCTCTCTAACATCCCTTTCACTATGTGATAGGCAGGCACATAGCACAAAAGTTAATGGAAGCAATTTTCGAGGACAAAGGCCTCTGCAACAGAGCTGCAAATTGGACTTTAAGTTGTGAAGGGGGACTTGGGGAGAGTGATTAAATTCTTAGATTTTAAAGTCATAATAATCCAGATACCAAAGAACTTGTGATAAAAGGAATAAATTAGGTTGATTTAATTTGAGCAAGTACACTGTTTTTGCGCAGCGGTGAAGTATACTGAAACTAAGCTTTCCAAAAACCTCCAATTGAAAGAGTATCAAGGTAACTCTGTTTGTCTGACACTCTGGCAAAAATAATGAATTTCACAATGGTGTTTATTGCAAAACAATTGAATTGCTGCACAAGGTCTCTCTGAGGGCCTGATTTCAGAATTCACATTTGGTATGTCAGCCAAAGGCAGACACAAGTATCACATGCAAAGAAACATGCTAAAAAAGGCTAGAAAAGCCCTGGCAACATTAAGTACAAAAACAGAAGCATTTCAGCTATCAGGAAAACTGTAGCTCCTAACAGTGAGGAAGCCTTGCAGTGATGCCAGGATGCTCGAAAAAATACCATGATAGAATTCAATGTGTCTCAGAATGCATTGCCTAAAAGAAAAGGAGAGAAAACAACGACAAATCCTGTGCAGCTGCTCTTCAATATGTAAATCAAGGCTTGCTTCAAAGTCTAATTTCGGTTGTACAGCTGTGGATGCTGTGGTGCTGCGTGAGACAAGTCTGAGAGTATGTTTGAGGCGTCCGTCAAAGCAGTATTAATTTCAGTGGACATTCAATCCAGCAGCATTACCTCACCGAATACATAAACAGCTCTCAAACATGTTGAGACTGATTTATAAAAAAAAAGAGAGGCACATAAAGGTTCACTTTGTCCCAACTGATGACCAGATTTAATGAGTTTTAACAATGACACTTAAATATTCTAGTGCATGGGAGTCTACATGTGTTCACATCATGCTACCTTGCTTTTCATCAATAAATCAAAAGTGTTAGAGAGGAGGTGCTTGCATGATTTGAGGAGCGGAACTATGATGCAATCCCTTTGTCTTGTTTTGTAACATGCTGCACGGTCGTGTGGACCCACAAAGAGATGGAGATATGCAGAGACAGCGGGCAGCGAGGCGATGCAGGGTCTCCAGAACCCTCTGAGGGGAAATCAAGAGATCCATACATATACTGCCATGGTCAGGTCTTGAGATGGATACGCAGTGCCTCAAAGGCAGCTTTTGATACTCTCCAGAATTCAGATTACACTGTGGACCGTAATACTCCCAAACGTTAATGTGAGATAATGTTTTATTAATGACAGTATTGAAGAGCCTCGTCTACCTCATCCTCTAAATCAACATGAGACTTGACTGGAGCTCTAACTCTGAGCTATATTCCCTCTCTGGTACATTACTGATCTGATGTAAATGTCAAATAGGGTTACACTGTACATAATTTCATTTCATCATGCCTTGAAAACTATGCAGCCCATTTAACTAAACCTATTCTCACAAACTCTCTCACTGCTACATAATGAGAACAACAGACGATTTTTTGAGAAGTGCTGCAATTTAGCTTTTGTGATGAACCCACTTCCTCTCATTTCACTTTTTCTCCTTGCAGTTCATCTGGTGGATTCTTAAGTTATGCGGGCTACATAATACTGTATGTGCTCTTCTCAGCAGGGTGTATGCCTGAAGTTGATATTGGAAACACTTTCCCAAGTATTTATAAAAGCAGTTGTAAGTTTTTTTTCCCTCCTCTAGTAATGTTAACACATTCATCATATGGTTCCCTTTTTCAAGTTAAACCTTTAACTTTCCTCTGTTTTTAACCTGTAGGCAGGTAAAACAAGGTGGAACGTGTCTTGCAGCTGCTTTGCATAATGAAGTACAGAGACTCCAGCCGTGCAGAAGTGGCCTTTTGCTTCATAAGCTGCAGTGTTTTCCTTGTACGGCAGCTGAAATAAAGTGCTAAATAATATAAACTTTGCCTCTGATTTGTAAGGACATGAACCTAAAACTCTATGTCTGACACTAATTATCTAGCAAATAAATAGTGGCATTAAAAAGTGAACTGACAAGCACAGAAATAAGTAAAGAATTATCTGTATGTACAAAAATGACAACAGCAGTTAAGGGAGAAGAAAACCACATAACCTGGCATGCTCTCAATTTATTTATACTCATCAGTGAGCAAGATAAGCCTCAGTCTGCGTATCTATCCAACTGCTGACATTTAGCTCTAATTCTGCAGTCACTGGTTACCATCTGATTATGAATTTCAGGGTGAGTTTCATGTGAATGCAAATATAAACACAGGGAACATAAAACTATTTTTCTTCAAAGATCTATGAAATAAACCAGTGTGGCTGCAATTTTCTCAACTATGGTTCCTAACAACACAGTATCTCAAAAGATACTTCTGGAGACAGCATGTCAGTTCTTTTTAAAGAAAATAACCCTACTCATGGCTTGGTTTGCATGCACAACACATAAGCTCTGTAAATGTGTAAAAAATGCGTGTGACAAGTACGTGCTTACCTTGGGTTTGACTGCAGGAGAGGGTTCATTTCCTTTTGATAGTGGTGACCCTGATGAGCTGGCTGGATCAGTTCGGAAAAAGCAAGCAATAGTGTTAAAAATTTCACTTAGTACTTTGAAAATCCTTTGATGAATTATTGTATTCTCCATGAAGTTTAAAAGAGCACTAAGTGATATGTTGGGGCGTTAAAGGCTAAAAGACATTCGAAGCACAGTTGCAAAACCTCAACAGAAGCTTCGAATGTCAAAAATGACAGTCGGTACGGCCCTAGTACACTCACAGCACCTCAAGATTGAATTTGTTTTTTTAGGTTGACAACAACCTATTTCATTCAATATAGCCCAGTAATGACAGCCATCATGTCCACCAGCAGCTATTTAAGCTTGATTGCTTGACAAATGATGGTTGTCTCTCAACAGAAATTGTGTTATTTGTTTGACAGATAAACTGTCACAGGCCATCTTGTCCTTGTTGTGCACATGGAGAATCTTTTTAATGTTGAGCTCAATCGTTTCAGTGTTCTTGCAACTGAAATGCAGGCTGCATCGAAAATAGGACACAGACATGAAAAATGTACATCTGTATGTATTTCTGTGTTGAGTAGGAATAACAGCAATAATCTACTGCAGCTTTGCCACAGAGGTCGACTATTTCATTTTGCTCATGCCACTTCATAATTTCTTTCTTCCTACTCTCTGGCGTGACTCAAGTTTAAATGCAGGGTTAGGAGGAGGAGAGACCACTTTCACCAATATATAACACACACATACAAAGACTTTTTGAAATTTACAGGCATATATCAACAAACTGCCTAATCAAGCTAATCCAAGCTAGATGAGGAAAATACTCTTCAAAACCTTACAATAACCACAAATTTCAGCCTTGGCAGGTTTCTGGAAAATCCTTGTGGAGCCTGTTCAGGTTGAGACAAAAAAATCCTCCTATGTGCTAAATGGCTAACAAGTGTCAAGTATGAAAGATATCTGCCTGCAGAAAAACACACAAAAGACAAATGTAGAGTGCGGCAAGAGGCAGAAATCATGGTCAAAACGATGCAGGGTGTACAAACTGAGATCAAGTGATATGTAAAAATCTTATGATCTGTTAAAAAATGTAGATGTACTCTAACAGCTGTAGAGTTAACAAAGGATTGGAGCTGGGTCGTATTTGTGAGTTGGGCCTTTTAAAACCTTAACAGCTACATTCTTTGTGAGCTGTGAATAAAGAGTTAGAAGATAAGAATGGTGTCACTTTCAAAATATAATAATATTCAGCTGTAAGAAACACAAGTGCATTACCCTCTCCATCTTGTCAAAGCTAAAGACCACATTATAGCCTCAGGAGGCTATTTAAGTCTAGTGCCTTCTTTAAAGGCTATTACATTACATGACGTTGATGAAGAAGCAGTTCTGTTGGAGCTGTAGTCCCTGCATTGCTTAAGTGAATTTTAGCTATCTGTGTGCTCCAGTCCTCTCTCTGTGTAATCCTCTTTTACAAATAAGACAGGACCTCAAATTGTACCCCGTGGAATGTGCAGGTAATATGCACTGATGATGATGAGTTATCTGTGGGGAGATGGAGAAATTTCTTTGGGGAAGGCAGGAGCTGCTGAACCACCTCGGTGCTCTATGTGTGATATTAAACCCAATGCCTCAAAAGGTCATTTAAACTTACATGAACTACAGAATCGAATGGAACGATGAGGTCTAAAAGAATTAGAAGCACATTTGCAGCTAACAGAAGTACATTACTCATTTTGAATGGACTTTACCTCCTAATCCAACAGCAGAATGTAGTAAGGGATGTGAACACAGCAGTATTGGCAGCCTTTAGCAGCCAAGTCAGTGTGATGGCTTGCCTGAAACACTATCTGCCGCACAGCTTCCCAGAAAAACACTGGATGGATGCTGGTTAATAGATCGCTTCACACCATGTGTGGCTAAGCCAGAATCCTTAACCCAATCCAAGTTCTACTTAAAGCTGGCACCTGTGCTATTTAACCCAGTTTCCTTGACAGATGCTCAAACATTTAGTGATTCTAATGCTCAAGCTCCACTATCCCTCTCCTTCAACCCATTCACTTCTGTACATCAATTGTTAGCCTGCTAGCTGGGTCAAATGACACTAAAACAGCCAGTAAAACTAAAAGAGCTCTACTTGTCTCTGATCAACACAGCCTGGCCTTATGCCTGCCCTCTGTTATGGAGACATAAAACTTACAAGAACCTTCCTTCAAAACATTTGGTTGTAAAACTATGCTGCACAGCATTTCTGGGCTGCACAGACTTGTTTGGCAATGATGTTCAACAACACAGTGTTAGTGCCAGAGATGTCTTTTTAACATCCATCTTCCTGCCTTATTTGTTTAGGCAGTTTCAAGGTAATGGCTGATGGAACAGCGCCACTCTAAGTGTTTTGCTGTTTTTTATTCTGTATGTGCTATCCCTATTGTTTACCTCCTCATTGTACAGCTGCCCTGGCAAAATGGCAGGCCAAGCATTATAACATTAGTGAATCTCAAACCTTTTGCTATACTCTCCCTCACAATATTTTTTCCAATCCTAAAACACCAGTCTCCCTTCATTTTATGAAATATCTTGGACTCAGCTTGACACCTAAGTGTTAGAAGCTCGCTTCAAATGTTGGACTTATATTTTTAAGTGGCACTAAACCAGAGGAACCTCACAGAGACCTGCCTCAGTGCCAGTGTTCACATGAAGGCTTGTGTGGATTTAATTGTTTAGGTGTGACAGGAAGTGTAAAGGACATGGGTTGATTTATGTAAAGAGTGGTTTTACTGTATAATTACTTCAGAACACTGCTGTGCTGTGAATGTTTAAACGAGAGAAAATACTCTCACTAATTCCATTTTGTATCCACCTTAGAGTCATCTTAACATGCAAATAACTCCTGCAGGGTGTGTACAAGATTGATATTTTTCTAATAAAATTTACCTTCATTGCTGCTAATTGCTACTTGCTGCAAAACACTTAGAACCAAGGAATAGATCAAATCCTGTGTTTTCACCCCTTCACTTGCTGCTGTTTGAAACCGAAAGATATAATGATCTACCACAAGAGCCTCTGGCACAAATACTGACTGGCAGAATTTTAGACAGCAAAAGAACTGTCTCATCATCTTTATATAAAAAGTTAAATCTGACACTTATCCACTCTAATTTTTACGGTGTCAATCGTAGATTCTGTTATTTTGTTCATTAATATGTTGAGAACATTTTGGGATTGGATTCAGTCCTTCATACTGCTCTCATCAGTAATTATTTGTATAAATCACCCACTTATAATGAGGAGTGATATGATTGAAACTTTTAATTAACGTTTCCCGAAAAGATGCATTTGATAGCTCACCTTTATGTCAAAACTACTCAACATCACCACTGGAATTCATAGTGGCTGACACTAATTCACTGCGAAGGAAGAAACATCCACTTTTCAAGCCAAGAGGAGGGTGAGTATGTTATACTGAGATGATTTTGGTTGGAGTTTTCTATCTTCAATCTGTCATCTGTAATCAGACATCATAGTCTAACAGAAAAACACTTCAGCTTTGAATTTTGACATGACAGCGCTGAATACAGCTATGTACCCATACAGAGTTTTGTTATCAAAACCAGATTCAGATACTGAGGTGTCTAAAATGTAGATTCACACAATCATACCATCCACAAGATTATTCATTTGTCTTCAACCTAGTAACTGGAGAAAAGTGTACAATACCCTGGAGGTGAAGTTACGTCTGGGACGGAAGCAGCAACAGTGTAGCCACTCAATTTACAGCATCCCGAGACAAGAAATGGCTTGTCAGTTCTCGAGGAGGTGTCCCAGCCCCAGATAGTGACTACTGTCCTTCTAAATCCTAATCAAGTCTTCTGGGTTGTCTTCTTCAGTATCTGATTGGATCCTTTTTTACTATTATTTCTTACAACTAAAAAAAAAAAAACTTTTGTTTTTTAAATATTTACTTTTTTAGCTTTCTTTATCTCTTCTCCTCCCTCTGCACTGGCAAGCGTTTTCTTAATATGCTGATGGTGGTGCTGTTGCCATATGTATTTAGAATTGTAAAGCACTGCAGCTGATTCTGAAAGCATCACATTAGGGCTTGATGAAGTCTGATGTAAATCTTATCCTGTCCCTGTAGAAAACTGTACCTACTGTAACCTCTAAAGATTTTGTGTTTTTGTTGGTGACCATGTTGCTGTGTCCTCAAAAAAAGAACCACAAGATGATAATCCCTGTGGTCATGCCGCTATTCAGTGTTTTGTGCTTGAATCCCAGTACACTAACGCATACCTGCACGAGTAGAAATGGTAACAAGCCTTTGACTCCGGCATCTGTAATTAATGCATTCACTTGGGATCCTACAGTGGACCCAGTAGGACCAGGCAGGGCAGTGTTCTTTCCTCATAAGTGCAGTGTGCTTATGCTAATGGACCATAGATCTAAATGACCTTCGGTAGCCAAGAGCAGACTATACCATCTTTGAATTATAAAAAGACTTCTGGGGATAATTTCAAATGACCTAAATAATTTTTAGTCACTGGGGGAACAGTGCATATGATACCAGTGTACTTTGTAAAAGCTGCAAGAGCTAAATTAATATGTTTCTATCTCCATAATCTTTTGTAATGCAGAAAACATGCCGAAGAACCAGGTGCATTAGCACTTTATGGCGGCATAAGTCAGGGGCTTGAAATGGAAATTTGCAAGAGTGAGGATCAACCGGGGTCAAAAAATTTATTCCAAATGGGAGAAAGAAAGAGGGACAACCTGCTAATGATTATAAATAGTGGATGAGCTGCACATGACTGTCGCTTGTTAGTGAAGAATCAACAGAAAGATCAAGAGTTGCAGAGTAAGATGGTACGGACCATGGAGATGTGGGTCCAAGCTGAGGTGTCGTCACTGCTCGAGCTTATGCTGACATTACACTGGTGGATCTGAGATGCACTGAGGCCCGAGGCTCCGTATTCATCTTGCTCATGCTCCCTTTTTAGACTTGCCAGCATTCGAAGCTCCTCATCATCATCCCCATGCATTCGTAGACTGTTCAGCAGGTGTAAGTTGTAATTGCTGAAATCAACAGGGTTCTGTGTGCCCTCTTTTTCTTCCTTTAAAACAATCACCCAAAAGACACAGACAAAAAAACAAATTAATTCTCAAAGTAATCCCAACAACAATGTTTTTTACTTAGTCACAGTCTCACATATACACTTAATCCACAAGGCTGATACAATGTTTGTGCAACCAACAAAATACTGAGAATCATAAAACAGCACACACTAGTCTCAGACAGAGCTCAAGGCTGTGTTGCACATAATTCATTGGTTTTACCCTCTGAGGAAATGTCTTTAACAGTGGATCTATAGAATATGATGCTAGCTTGATTTGTGACAAAATGCAAGGAAAGCCTGGTGTTGCCCTGGTGTTGAATCAATGGCAGTCAATAAACCAGGGCTGCAGGGAGGGCAACAAACTCCTTGTCATATCTCTCTGACAACCTTTCAGTCAAAGCCTTCACTGCATGCTGCCTGCTGGAGCTGGCGCAAATCGACAGTCAGGAGCTGCACTGATGAAGGATGCTGGGATATGTCTCAGCAGCGAGTTTTGTGAATGCAGAGAGTAACAGCCAAGTGACAGATCTCCCTTCAGGCCTTGTGATCTCCTCTGATCCTGAGTCTTTTCAACTGGAGCAGCGGCATACCTCAATTTGTAACAGACCATAGTCTGATCCATCTCGACACAGCATTACAAACCTTTTCACAAGTCCTCCTTAGCTGTTCACATCAGCAGTGACCACAGATTATTACGGACAGAGAGTGAAACAGCTCAACATACCATCAGAACTTTTGATAAGCCACACATTTGCCACTTGCCTCCAAAACCCACTGTGCACATCCCAACTGAGGATGAATATAATTGTAACTACAAATTATAAGCATTGAGTCAAGCCCATCTACTGAAGACTTTCACTGAGTCAATGTAAACAAACAGTTCTAACTGAATTTAATCATACTAATGTTTATCTAACCAAGCTGCATTAATCAACTTTGAGGGAAGAAAAACATAAAAACAATCACTCTGTTTTTCATTCTGCTGTGACTCCCGACAAAAATATCTGAAACTTTGGTCTACTCAGCTTTTGTAGATGTTCAACTTTCCTCGCCAGTCACTCGATAACATTGTCTGTCTGATGTTCGGTTCTGGGCAAATACTGTACAGTATATTTATTTAAAGCTTTTTTTGGTAGAAACAGGCTGCCTAAAGGGATTCTTGAGAGTAGCTGAGCCTCAGACTATAAAGTAGATTTGCAGGCCATAAATTGAAAACATGCGCTTAATGAAGGTTAACGCTCTGTAGTTAATTCTCCTTGATTTTGGTACTATCAGCATTCCTCCTTCATTTCACTGTCATTTGATAAAATATATCGAAATTTTCAAAATCTCGCTGGTTTAAAGATCATGTCTTTTATCAGGACTTGAAACTTACAGACACCAGCAGTATGCTTGCTCTTGCTCTTTTCCTCAATGATGATGTAAATCTTAAAATCAAAAAGCATTATTTATAAAATATTATAAACATGGTTAGTTCGGATGTCAAGCTTGTTTTTTGTGGATAAGTGTGACACCATTAAAATTACTCATGTTATTAGTGAATGGAGAACTGAACGCATCTGTTTGCAGCTAATCAACCTGAACTTGAGCACGGATAACTCTTGAAGTTGCCAACACCACTTACCTTTTTAAAGTGTGACCAGCATTGATATTTTATCTTCGCTATATTGTTTAAAAACCTCTGCCTTCGGTAAGTTGTTTGGAGGATTTCTACTGTTTTTGAGTGTTGTCATGGTTGATAAAGAGCCTATTCAAGCTCGAAATACTTTAAAACTGAGGGGAACACATGAGTGCAGAGAACCAGAAGCAAACTGGTTAATATGTACAGGTAACGGTAAAACAAATAAATTAAACTGATTTAGCAGATTGTTAAAGGCTTTGCACGGCACAAGACTCACAGAATGACATTCAGACAGGTGAGTAACAGAAGCTAGGTTACAACAGCTACTGAAAGAGGCACCAACAACATGGTGTTTACAAACTGCATCTGTCTTAACTGTAATATGTGGGGTTGAGACAGTAGCTATATATTTTTTTTTATAGAGATTTATATTGTTTATATTTCTCCGCGCTGTCTGCTTAAGTGATGTTGTATTCTGTTGTTAAAGTGAAAGTAGAAATTTCCTTTTGTTTCACTCGCCATTGTGTCCATAGTTTTCTTTTATTTATTGTTGGCCGTTTGTGTTTTTTTTATTTAATTACTTATTCAATTTCCTCATAAATTGTAGTAAGGTTATACAGAGGAAGGCTGTTATACTTATAACTGATAAACAGTGGTATGCTTATGCAACAAAATCAGTCTCCAAAAGTGAAATTTTGAAATTTAATGCTTGATTAGGACATAATTGCTCTGTAGCTTGATATTCCACTGGTGTTGTTGCATTGAAATTTAACGCAACTGTAAAGGTTATAATTAAAGGTGTTCTTTGATTAAGATAAATTAGGGAAGGATTTATGTTAATTGATCCTGGTCTGAACATCAGCCACATTAGAGAAGAATTTGAAGGGAAGAAAGTAAACTAGTTCATTTCTGGGACTGTGGACTTAGGTCAAAATTCAAAATTGTGAACCATGAACATAAACTAGATCATTTTAATCTGCGTGTGAGCTGAACTGAAACTGAAACTGAACTCAGCGCTAACACCTGTGAAGTGTGACTTTGGACATCAATGTCTATGATAAATAATAGGCACGTTTGCTTATTGAGGGCTGACACAGTGAGAGGTTATCCACACTGGCAGTGTCTTTCGTGGGAATATAATGATGTATCAAACATGGGCATCTAACGGTGCAGTAATTAGGGATGATGGCCGACTTATTATACCAGCTATTCAATTAGGTTTGAGCTTCAAAATAACAGTAATTTCTTTTCTTTTTGTGAAAGAAAATACAAACAATATGGAGCCATGGCAGTTTGGATGGAGTCTGGTATTTATTAAAATTGCAGATATAAGCGGTACCTTGTGCTGTGTGAAGTCATCCAATCTGACTTCTTGCAGGAGTCTTCTTGAAAGTGATACACTGCTGTTCCCATTCACAACCTGGTTCACTACCCTTGATCCATGTGGGCTGCACTTGTGTTCCTGTCTGCTGGGTGTTATACTGGGTGAGAGGCAGCGTGTGGGGACAATCCCTGCTGGTTCAGTTCTCCCACCAGAAGGAGGCTGCAAACTGGTGGAAACTGAAATGAGCTCTTTTGGTGTTGTTTGGTTGTCATGAGATTCCGGATGGTCTTCAAGTAACACATCCAAACTTGGATTAGGAGATCTAGGTGTAGCAGGGTTGGTTCAACATTTGTTCTTTGATGCTGGAACAAGGTGTAGCTCTTATCCTGAAAGAAACACAGGGACTAAGTGAACAAAGGTTGTTTCAAAATGATTGACATACCTTAAAAAGGAAGATTAGTCATGACCTAAGAGTACAAAGCAGACTGTTTCTGAGGTTTCAGATGTTAGCTGAACAACTTCGGTGTTGTGCTCTGCCCTTTAGATTGATGTGTGCTTAATGAAACATGATAATGAGATGTCACACAGTCACTGGAATTGACCAGTGTTGGTGGCTTAGCTTTAAATTAACCTCAGTTATAAAAAGGCTAATGGCATTTCTCTTTTAGTCAGCTAATCTTTCCCACCTTCAGATTCAAAGGTAACAGTTAGTGATGTAGTTCAAAGTTTGTCACCTACAAATCAGGTTACATAAAACACTACACACACAGACACAGTACAAGGTCTTCCCTCAACATCAAAGGAACACTCCACTGAAAGCCTAAGTTTTGAATATCAGACACTCTTCCCTGTAGGGTTGTAAGATGCGTGATTCAGATAAGTTTGTAACTCGCTCTTTTTCTGAGGACGGCTGCTGGATTCACAGCGGTAACAATGGGTTCCAATTGTGACCCAGTTTTACAATAAAAAAGAAAAAACACCCCATGAAAACTTTTCAAAAAATTCCTGCAGCAAGAACCACTTCTGTCACTGACAACACAGGTAAACTTACAGTCCATTCTTAGAACCTTACACCAACATTACTGTAGCAGGTATATAAATAAACACAATTATGACAATAAACATAGGCTAATGGCACACAAAAGCTGGGTAATAAGTCTTACTTCTAAAAAATAAGATTGTTTTGAACAAACTGGGTACATATTTGAACAGAGACAGCTTCTATAGCCTTTTTTGATACATTTTCTTTTGCAGTGAAACTGGGTCGCAGTTGGAATCCATTGTAACTGATAAATCAAAGCTGACCACAGCTGCCATTACCCACCAAGGAGAAAGCTACAAAGTTTTCAGAACCACCATTCAGGCCTCAAGGGGGAATGTTTCATATTTAAAACATAGATTTTTTTTTCTGCGGAATGTTCCTTTAATCCTGTTGTTCTGCACCATCAATAATTAATCAATTGATTTATTATCCTTGCTTGACACAGTACATACAGTACATCAAATCTGCTTTAACACAGTACCTTCAAAAGGTTCACCTCAGCTTTTATCAATTCTCTATGAAATACAGAGGATCACTATAGTGAAATACTTACATCCAGATTGCCAGCAAACATTCATCTCTTAAGTTCATAATAAAGACATTGTCTATTATAAATTAAACTGTTTGAATTTCCCGTCAGAACTGAGAGACTTTCTATATCTCTATTTGCTTCATTGTGCTGTCTCTTTTTAAGGTGTTTTCTTTCATCTCTAAGCTTTGTTTTGAGGGGAAAGGTTATCGAAAGCCCCTTGAGATTTTTAGCTCTGCACCATATGTTGTTTGTTTTTCTTTCTTTCTATGCTTTATCATTTTTGTAAATTCAAGTGAAAAACAATGGACCACATGCATTATTGAAAGGCCTTATGTGGGTGTGGTTGTGAACATGTGGGTTTGTTGTGTGTGTGTGTGTGTGTGTGTGTGTTTGTGTGTGTGTGTGTATAAGTGTGTGAGCCAGCCTGTTAGTTGAGGGCACGTAGCAGTCAGTTTGACTGGCACTTGAGTAGGAGTTTCCAGACATACTTTTCCTTCAGTTACTACTGCATTAAAATAACTGTGTTTCCTTGAAAAGATATCAAGTGTTATCTTGGTCTACAGTATCTCAAACAATCCAAAATAGTTCACTCACTGAGCAATCACTCCTTTGTTTTGATTTTAATATTTCTCTATGTTTAAGAACAAATGTTAGCTCAAAAGAATTGCATGAACCTGATGCAACACCTTGAAAGATGATATTGCTCAGAGTTGAGAAATGAGCAACCTTCCACAAATGAATGAATGAAAATCAAATCAGGCCAACTTGAAGGGGCTACTCACCACATTCTGTTTTATCACTATAGCCAAGGTGGCACAATATGGTGGCTTACCACTCTAAAACTCGTAGCACTGGAAAGCTAAGGTGATATTTAAAAAAAAAAAAAAAAAGTGTCATATCCTGCATTGCATGTCTTGTACTTAACACTGTACATCTGTTAAAGCGAGGCTACTATCCACAGAAATGTGAAGCTAATGACTCAAGCTCAGTGTATGAGGGGTTGGATGACTTTGCTATGGCGGATGTAAAGGCAAAGGCAATAAGAAACACTAGATATAAGCTTTTTCAATGGTCATGAGATAATAGAAAGAATGCTACATATTCTGTCTGTCTGCCAACCCAACTGTAAAAGACATAATAATACGTATTGACACTGACATTGTGAAACAGCAATCAAAAGCACAGACCCAAGACAACTGATTTATCGATACTCAGCTGCTTGAATACGGAGGTGTTTATTAGTTGCCTACCACCACCTGTCAGAAGAGGACTCAAGAGACTGCTTGCATTGAACATGTGACTTTCAACTGCACGTGCCCTCCGTTCAGTGCACTATATTGACAATTCTCCCTTTTTTTCCAAGACATCTTTTAAAGAAGATAGAATTTGCCTCAATAAGTCAGGGGTAAAACTGTTCATCTGCAATCTATTTTACTCCCTTCCTCACCCTCGGCTCCCTCTGACAAGTGAAAGAGACAACAGTGTGCCAGTATTGTTCTCTACTTCTTTCTTGATTTGTAGCCTGTTGCACTCTGCTCAGTCATCAAATCTAGCTTATATGTTGCCAGTTTCTAGACTTTTCACATATCTATTTGTTGACCTGCCAGCCTGTCTGTGCTCACTGTGAAGGTAAAATTTTAATGTATTTGTTTGCTTAGATTAACCTGAAGCCTCGGAATCAGACATAACACAAAAGAACAAAAAAATGCAGATAATTCATGTTCAGTCCTCTCACAAGTTGTACACAATTTACAAGTGGCACTTAACATGTTGCGGCCTCAGCTAGAATGAGATGAGTTTTATATATCACTAGTTCAATTTTTTTAAGTAACTATGCATAAAGTTTAAAGTTAAAACTATTTTGGTATTCCCATCCTAGATTTTTTTGTTTCTTGAGTCATCAACTACCTCCATCCCAAGGTCTCACCCAAGGGGGTCTTAAAGGACATGCAAGCAATGCTAGGAGACTGTGCCCCCTACTGCGGCATGATGAAGAAGTGGGATGCTGCATTCTAATGTCGTAGACAGAGATGACTAAACAAAGGCTTAAGTTGATCATTTTCTTAGGCAGTGCTGACTAGAAATTCTTAATTACCCAAAACAGAAAACTCTGACCACTGAGAAACAGCATTAGCTCACTGTATAAGCAAGCCAGCAGTAGGCAAAGCCTCTGAAAAGAGCTTAAATATGAGAAAAAAGTGAAAAACTCAAAAGCTCCCTATTGAGTTTTGCAAACAAAAGCTATGTTTCCCAGTCTAGTGTTACTTACTAAGACACATCCTGTGCATCCTTGATGTCTGCCATGTTCTGAATGCATTTCTAGCATTTCTCAGATCAGTGGAATAGAGTGACACCATTAGCAGGGCTGTCTAACTTGGCAACAATGTGAATACTTGGTAACCTATATGATAAACAAAGCAGGTACCCATGCATAGAAAAACTTCCTTGTGGTGCTTCCAGAGGTCAAAAACTCCACAGCAAAGCTTCAACTAAACTTTCTCAGCTAATGTTTGGGAAGATGAATGGGAAGATGCTAAAACAAATATAGGTATCCCTAAGTATGTTTCCAGCAAATGGAATAATATACAATTTGCAGCTTTGTGTTCCACCATTTGGAAACACTGGTCTTGCTCCATCAGCCATCATTAAAATCCATCAGAGGAAAAGGCATCTCACCATACTCCTGCCTGTTAGAGGGTGGTTCATACTTGAAAAAGTAGTGGTTACCCAATGTATGATCTTTTTGGATACTTTAAGGATCAGCCATTGTGTCCTTTTTTTTTTTTGAAAAACAGTTTTGTTTGGATATAACAAACAGCGTTGGCTCTCTTGTTTTCCCCTCTGAAGAATAGTCTCTTCAAAATGACCCTTCACAGAAAAGTTGTAAGTGGGAAGCCAGAAAACACAACAATGCCCTCCTTTTCTGCTAGTTGTTTCAAAATACAGTACATTGCACTAGAACAAAATGCTTATTTTGCTCTTACAGAGTAAAATTACATGCTTCTTTCTACACCCTCTAACTCTTGCTTATACAAGTGGTGGTGACTAGTTTTAAAATGTTAATTTGGAGATTTGGAGAATTTATCCTTTAAACAACCCCCCGGCCCCCACCCCTTTGACACACTTTTCATTGTGAAATCTGCAATTGCATTTTTGGGGTATTCATTTTCAGCTTTTATTATATACAGCAACACAATAATACAGATGCCCTAAATGGATTTTCTAAAACGCTAATGAGCATTTTCTAAAAAGTTGCTGTAGTGTCTTTTTACATGTGACAGTGGAAACAAAACAACCAACTCTATAAGCTGTGTAATGCAAAACCATATCAAAGGCTTCCTGTCTGAAAAAGCAATAGATATGCCAATGGATGCAGCACACCTACAGTCTGACAATCCACTGTTCAGATGCACGGTCCTGTTTCAGACAGTAGGGTACAGCTGGTCTTTACAAAAAAAGGAAAGAAAAGACAGGAAAATGGCCAAAAGTCTGCACATAATATTCTAACAGTCAGAGAGTGTACTTTCCTACAGTGGGTGTTTGTTCCAATTAAAAGTGTTTTGATTGCTCCATTATTAGAACAGCATTAGAAATCATCATGTGTCATGTGATTTTCCTCCACCTTATCAAAAGCAGCTACTTGTAGCCCAGTGTTCTCTGTCTCTCTTTTGCTGCTGTTGTTGTTTTGGGAAATAGTTCCAGGAGGCATTGCTGGTAATAAGCTTATAATAAGATACTTTTGCTTGTAAACAATTTAAAAACGGCACCCAAGGAAATTAAAATTTTGCACATTCAACAGAGGCAAATATAGATATGCAACTATTCTCCAAACCAAAAAGTAATGCAAAATCTACAGGAAAATGTCAAGTTGGGATAGAGAAGACCATACCTGCAGTTTACAAAGGTCACTATCAAAAGAATCACATTTTTTCGAACAGAAGCTCCTTTATATTGTTTTTCTTACTGGATCGCCCTGGTTTGACTTCTGAGCATGCACATTTGCACGTGCACACATTGTTGAGTTGCTGAGACAAGAACCTGACATTTACCATTAATATTTTAGAGAAGATTTTCTCCTGCTTGACTCCATTACAGATGATGTGGAAATACTCTTCTTTTTCTTAAGGCTTTTGTGTAAATGGTGGATTTGTCTGTAACACTGTGCATAAAATAAATTACTTTGATGCCAAAAGAATGTATTACATCTAAAATAATCAGCTGTGCAACAAAATGAGGTTCTTCAGTCTGAATGATCAAATGTATTATTAAGTTTTAAATAAGTAAATGCAATTAGCATTCCTTTGAAGATAGTCATCTTTATACTCAAAGTTCAACAGTTTAATTTCCCTGCTCAGCATAAAGAAAACTATTATTCCTTATGTAAGTCTCAGAGACATCAATAAATTATCTGATGATAATTAAACTGAATATTGTTAAATGTGTATTATTAACCACTACAATCAAAATATACTCTCTACATTTTAAACAAAATGTACATTTCAAATTTAATGTAGTAAAACTGAACAAAATCAACCTATGAACATGATAATAACAATAATAATAACAACAACAACAACAACAACAATAATAATAATAATAATAATAATAA
>JAQNCA010000014.1:12112767-12140382 GCA_029783725.1 Acanthurus tractus
CAGCTGCGGAACAAGCAGGAAGTGTTTCCATGGTTACCTGACGCTACCGTTGACGTATAATCCAGTCAACAATAAAACCGGACTAGGTAATTACTGTTTAAGTTTTAAAATGAATGTTAGTGGCCTCCTTTACGAAATAAATGAAAATATACTGCATGCCTAACTAAAACATAAAGTATCGATGCAGATTATTTATATACAGACGAAACGAGTGACTTTTTGTCACGTACCTCCCATGCGATTTAGTTACTTTTTCACGTCAATTGCATTAACAGTATCAGTATACTCGTAGATTCCTTCCCCGTGTGTTCCGTCAGGATGTGCTGAGGTTCATTGCAACTAGACATGTCATAACTCAACTTCCATTAAATGAACAAAACTTTGATATCCCATTTTGTTTTAAGGAAAAAAGAGATCAAAAGTTAAATTTGACTCTAGGGTCATTAATATAGGAACATTAATGTGTGAAGTATAGCATCTAGTATGTGTTCTATACTAGAACCATGAAATTTTAAAATATTCAATATTTTTTAATAACAACGTGACATTCTTTTTCATGACAGCTTATTGCAGGTTTTCTTTAGTACATCAGTTTTTGTCCATAGCCATTTAATTTCTGATTGGTTGATTCTATTTATGGATAATACAAAAAATACAAGGGATAACATGTAGAGGTAAAAATACTTGTTCCCAACATGGTCCTTGATGTAAGAAAAAAGCGAGATCGACAGTTACACAAAACATCTATTGAGACCTCCCAAAATAATAAGCAACCCTTTTATTGCTAGTTTTCATCGCATAACGCTTATCTGTCAATCAAGAAAGACAGGCAGAGAGTTCAATAATTGGCTGTTTTGATCAGCATTAGCAGACAGTTGACCTATGCAGAGCGGCTTCCAAATTTCAGTATTTTGATAGCAAATGTTTTCTTTTTCAACTCTAAACTCCTCAAGATAGAATAGGTCTTTACACCAAACAATCAGAAGGGTTCATAGAGTGTAAGATAGATAAACATCATACCTAAGGATGCTAAACAAAACCGTTAAAAATAGAGCAGTATTAAAATTGTATCTTCTCTTGAAATGCAAAAAATTCCATTATTGTGTCATTGTCACTTGCTTTGTTTACCCTGGCAGCAGCAGGGCTATTATGAGATCAAAAAGATGTCTTTTAATTAGCTACTGAGGGAGACCACATCCGGAAGTGCAACTGTATGGCTTACAGCTTATTAACATGTTTTGCATGTATCTGACTTCAAACACAAGGTGGTCTCAGTTATTTGTGGATATAGAACAAAAAGACACCATAAAAAAGAAATCTGTCCAGTCACATCTGTGACTGCTGTGAGTTTTATCGTTCTTGAACAA
Organism: Acanthurus tractus; assembly: GCA_029783725.1. Taxonomy (NCBI): domain Eukaryota; kingdom Metazoa; phylum Chordata; class Actinopteri; order Acanthuriformes; family Acanthuridae; genus Acanthurus; species Acanthurus tractus. Next base: position 12,114,135 of record JAQNCA010000014.1, read on the forward strand.
ATGCCACTACAAAGTATATATCACTGTCCCCATTTTTAGGGATTTTTTTTTCTGCATTCAGTCTTGCTGTAGTGATACCAAGAAAAACTAAGCTTTTCTGTCTTAAAAAACAGAATAAACAGTGAGAGTGATGTAAAGAAAAAGAAAGAATGCCATTAATTAGTTAGGATGGATTTAATAGCCAGGTACTTCTATGATCATGCAAAGGATCATTATGACACATACGGGAAAATATAACAGATACGTAAAGGTGCTAAAAGATTTGGATATTATTGTATTCAGATTCTGTTCGCTATACAATAGGTGGTCTTATATCATTTTTTTGTTTGTTTTGGCCGCTTCTCTTTGCACCATAGCATTGCAAATGCATTTTCTGCTCAAACATTTTGCATGTGAAATTACACCCATGTACAATAAAATGTGGCAAATTGTACCTCTGTGAAAGCCTCTAGCACTCAAATTTCTCTCCTAAAGTTGGAGAACAGAAAGAGTAGGCTGGAACTTAAAGGCCACAGCTGTCCAGCTAATTATTGCCACCCCGTTCCTGATAGAATGCCTCTTTCATTATTTGTTTCCCCCTAAATGAGTAGATGCCATTGCAAGTTGGTGCAGGACATTTACTGTGTTGTTTATAGGTCAAAGATCAGAATGTTCACTTTGTTCTTCAAGTCACATTGCTTATTAAGTTTGTTACATAGTTCCAAGTCCTTGCTCAAAGGAAAAGTGACCAGAGGGATATGTAATGGAATTTTAAATTTTTACCTACTGTGTTTCTCACTTTCACTCTCTTGGTTCACGTGCAAACATAATTATGGTAAAGCTCATGATCCTCTTAAATTTGTGATTTATTCTTAACCATAATGAAGAAGACTTGGGTGAGGCAACTAATTCTTAAAGCTGCATCACCCTTGGCCTTGTAATCACTGTAAAGAGTGTCCCCTCTGTATTACTGCTTTATTATGACACTTTATGCAGAAATGTGTAAGACAGAAATAGCATCAATAGAGCGTGGCACAGTGAAAGTTTCGTAATTGACTTTTTTCTCTACAGGAATGGCTTGACACTGATTGGGACAGACAGCCTCATTAAAATAAAGCCTGGCATGCAGTGAACACTGACGAAGCCGGTATGGAGAAATCAGTTAATAAATCAGTGCTTGTTAGCATACTTAATTATGACTAATTATTCACTCATTATTTTGAAAAGAATCTATTCATTTGCATCAGTCAAAACACATCAATTAGTGCAGACAATGTTAGTTTTGATATACTAAAAGGTGACAGTGAGGCAAGATGTATTTTCATTGTTGTAATGACCACAATCATGTAGCAGATATTCCCACAACGTTTGCTTTCAGATAAAAGTATGAAAGCAATTAAGAGGTCCGGGTTTTAGATCATTATTACCATGTCTCATGATCAGCATTGCATTTGATTTCAAAAGTCCGTGAAATCTCTGTCACAAGGGAGAGTGTTGATTAATTTGTCAAAGTATGCCATTTCAAAATTACATGTCTGCTGTGAAAGAACGGGTCACCTCCATGACAGGTGATAATTCACATGCATGGCTGCTGACAGACAGGGAGCCTCAGTATTTCAGGACTTACGGTGCTGAATTTGGATAATCATGTCTGACATGAGAGAGGTTTGTTGCTCAAGCTGCAGGGAGGCAGATAAATTAACAGAACACTTGCAGTAGTATACCTCTAAAATAAAAACATCTTTCTGTGTGTTTCATCTTTACCACAACTGTGGCCTGAGACGAGCCTTTGGAGCAGCAGAGATTGATGAGCGTGTCTGTGAAATGGAAACCCTAAGTTGGCGATCTTTGAATTGGCTAGGACAACGAGGCACATGGTGAAAATACATCGCCTTTCTCAGAGTCCATCATACAAACAGCGGCTGACTTCAACAGTAAGCCTATTTGTATTGATCCTGTCTGAGTATCTCTTCCAAACGTGCGTCATCACTGAAGCATATGCTTCTTTCAAAGTCAAAAATGTAATCATGCACCACAAGACAGTGTAGCAAATGGTTTCCCAGAAGACCAAATATACTGGGCAGCGTACTGGAAAAGCCACTTGTATCCAAAGGAAAATTTTCCATTTGTGCAAATGGATCTCAAAATAATTTATTAATTAATGAATTAGAATAAAAACAAAAAAAAAACGTTTTGTTGTAGTGGGTCCATTTGTAACTGACTTTTTAAACATTTAGCCCAAGAGAAAGGCATTTTTAATGGTTGACTCTGGAAACAAAAACACTGGAAAATAAGATGCACTTGGTTATTTAGAATGTTTACCATCCATTTGTGCTAATATCAGACAGTTTTCATTGAAGTGTAGTCTCTGGTTCAAAGGGCCAAATACAGACACCGAACAAAATGCAAATTATTGACAAAAAAAACATTTGATTTCCATTGCACTGGACTGCACAACACTGCTTTAAATAGTCACAGATTAGATTTTAGCAGAATTTGCCAGCCTCTTACATTGTGTGTCTGTCAAGTCCCTGATGGTTGTCATTGTTTTGATGCAGAAATGAAGATTTTGAGCCTGTTTTTTGTTGTTTTACTCAATCTATTCTAGCAATTTTTCCGGATGCCAACAATACAGCTGAGGCAAAGATAACTTTGCTTCATTTGAGCTATTTAAATGTGTTGTTTGTCATGATTTTCCAGACTGTCAAAAATTTAACTGCCAGCTACTTTTTGGAGCCTAATTTGCAGTCAACAACACAGTTTATACAATCTTTGTTGCAGTGATTGTATTTCTCAAAAAATGAGAGTTTATGTTCTGGGAGGTTTTTACATTGTTCTTTTTCCACTATGTGGCATTAACATCATAGCACCCTCTAACATTAATATACACTAAAAAGTTGCATGCTTGTTTCACTTATTCATTTATTACCCAAACCATAAAAACACAAACACAAAAACAATTTTGCAAGCTGCCTTTTTTCACAAGCTGGACACTAAATGTGCAACCTTAAATATAAAAAATCCATTTGTAGAAACTTGCCCTAAGGACTCGTCGTGACTTCACAAAGTCAGCTAATCAAAGCAGAAGTTTGTAATCAGGGTCATTTCTGTTCTCCATATTCTCACTTCCTGTTCTCACCGGTGGCAAGTGGGACAAATTCTCAACCACTCTGCTCTCTTTTTTTGTATTCCACAAAGCCATGATGCTGACCTTAAATAGAAATTAATTGGGAGAATCTTTAAGCTTCTCATACCTTATGTCTGCTCAAATTCCCCAACAAGTGCTAATTTACTTCAGTCCAGTAAGCCCCTAATCCTCTGACCCACACCCCTGAACCAATCATATGAGTTAGATCATTGCCGGTATTTGCTCTGACTTAACTGTTTCCTGTCTGAAGGTAATTTTTTTTCAATATTTGCAACTGCTGCATAACATTTTAAATAGACCTTTTTTTTTCTGTGTGCTCTGCCAGATTGTATAGCGAGTAATTCAACAGAGTACTGGGAGCTTGTAAAGAGTTCAGCCTGTGGCCCAATAAACTGTATCACCTTTAAGGTCAATTCTTTTATATCTGAAGACATATTTAGGTCGCTCCAGTCTTTGTTATGTTCTTTACAGGCTTGTGTTCAGCAACCAGTAGGTCAATGTGACTATCTTACTTAATTTAGGAATTATAAATGACACACAGAGCTGTTTTCTTTTTTTTAATTGAGATGAGCTGATGAGATGTTACAGTGGCAGTGATATTAGTGCAAAACAGGATTAAAAGCATCACTGTAAGAGGTTAAACAGTGTCACACTGACCAAGTGGTTCCGAGGTCTGTTCTCCAACTTCAGTCTGTCCTTGTTCAAGCTTAGAGGTACAGCTACCTGTGTGACGCTGTGTGCTGACCTCAATGTGGATGGAAGTGGAAGATAAGTTTTTCAAGACTTTGAAGAGATTTAAACCTATAGACTTTCTTACTGAAAGATTATATCCTGTAAGCCACTATTTTTTTTCCTTTGAGATATTCCCAAATGCATAAATTAATGATGGCTGAATTCCATTAAGCTGTTTTAGTTTTAGTGACCTGGCTGCTGTTAATGTTGGCTGCAATAAAAGCTTAATATTTAGCAAGATGAAGCTGACAGGTAACAACTAAGATTTAGCTGGATGTTTTTTTTTATTTGAAAAAAAAACCCCAAGTTAAAGTAAGCTGGTAAAATATTTCTTCATCGGTCCTTGGCCGTACATTTGACAATTCAATAAATACACAAAAATGTATGTATATTTTAATATCAAGATGTAAGATACAAATATATTAGATATATTTCAAAGCGCTGTACATTAATGCAATGACCCTTCGAAAAAAGGTATTTTGGAGTGTTTAGCTGGAGCTGTTGTGGCTGCAATGCGAATGTAACCTTCTTCAAACACTGAATGCATTTTCAGGGAATAAAAACTCTTCAGATTTCTTAGGTTTAGTTTTTATTCAGATTGCTCCACTCTTGATAAATCAGAGTTTCTGACCTCAAACTGAAGTGATAATCCCTCTGCTGATGCTCAATTTTACTGAATGTCATTGAGTAAAATTAGCCTGAGGCAGAAGCCACAGTCAGTAAAATCTTTGTCACAAGGGAGGGTGATGATTAAAAGTATAACAAGGAACTTTTAACTGGTTTTAAAATATTCACAGTTTAATACTGATGCCTCTGTATCACCTTCATGAGCAAACAGACCCATCAGTGAAAATATCTGCTGTTTCTTTCTATAGTTATTTCTGAATGCTTCCCCCAGGGACAGATTCGCTGCAAAATCAGGCATAATGATTCCTTCCACACAGACCAGAATATGTTTACATTTTCAAAGTTCCACAGTAAGTACATTAGCCAGCCAAAAGAAAGCAGGAGCAGATTTTCTTTAGAGACTTTCGCTTTTAAGTTATACTGGAGCAGGATCAGTGAAAGGGAAAAACAAAATAAATGACCACAGTGCAAAAAATGCTAGAGGTCATGAAATAAAGCTGACAAAAACATAAGTCAACCCAAACTGGACCAATCAGTTGGATAACATGTAAGTCAATGTTAGTAAAACAGAGTTTACTTTGTTCAGCTGTTGTCACATTATCAATCTAACATGGCCACAAACAGTGCTTTAATTCCTTGCAATGCATCAAGGACAAAGCTGCATTTACAAAAATTAGAATCAAAAATGCAATGTGTCTTCCTGTCATTCACATTCATAGATCAAGATCTTTATAACATTTTACACGACCATTTTTGTCGACAGAGGCCGCCAGACCAAATCAAAGTTGTTCACAGTTGCTTTTTTCCAAATATGCTATTTCCAAATAACCTGCCTGCCATGAAAGAACAGGTTGTCTCTCTGACAGGTGATAATTTAATATGCATTGTTGCTGACAGACAAGGCTGCTTAAGTATTTAAGGATTTACGGGGCTGAGTTTGGACAATCATGTCTGTGATGATAGAGGTTTGTTGCTCAGGCTGTGGGGAAGCAGATAAATCGACAGAGCACAGGCAGTAGCATACCTCTAAAATAAAAAGACATTTTTCTATGTGTTTCATGTTCAACACGACTGCGGCCTGAGACGAGTCTTTGGAGCAGCAGAGATTGATGAGCGTGCCTGCAAGCTCGAGACTCCAAGTTGGTGAGCTTTGAATTGACTAGGACATCGAAGCACACGATGAAAATACATTGGCTTTCTGATCTTTGTGAAGATAACTGCGGAGCTCTGCTGCCGGTTATAGTAGCTTAGCTCAAAGAGCGGAAATTATGGAAAAATGGACTTTACCGTAATAAGTCCATCGTGCTCAACTCTACCCAAAAGCAATGAGTGTGAAGTATAACTTCTTTTGATTCTGACTCCTTTTGAGCTCAACTAAAAAAATGTTTCTCTGCCTCTTCTGAAGTTTCTATGTATCAGATGTTGAAAAGGTAATAGTTTCTCAAAGTAGCAAACACAAGACATGTTTGCTCTTTTATTCAGTCTCTCTGCTTGTTAAACACATCCTGGCGTGCCGAGGCCACACTGGTATAGAGATAAGAGGAGGTAAAGGAGGCATAATTGCAATTTTTTTAAATATCCCACAAAATATCTTGCACAGAAACTACAGAAAACAAATCAAACAAATTTTTGTTAAATAATGCTGCTTGATATATTATCATTTACAACGATTTTCTATGTCCTCTGATCCATAGTCATCAAAATAAAAGATAGAAATAGAAAGGCCATTGTTGGTTTATCAAAACTATCCTTGGTATTGCCTAACTCTATCCATAGAGCATTTGTGGATCGTGAAAGGTTTTTTTAATGTTATTGAAATCAGTGAGAATATGTGTGTGTGTGTGTGTGTGTGTGTGTGTACATACTCACACACTTATAGCCTGATATTCCTCTAAGCAGTGCTTACTGGAAAAAGAATTCAACACAAAGGACCCAAAGCCGGGAACACAGAGTCTGTTACCTTGGATTGAAATGGATGTATTTCAAATCATTCTGATGTCCAAAAATGTGGATAGAGCTAGAAATTTTTTTATGGCACCATCAATTACTGCAAAACCTCCACATGACGGGAGCTGGCAGCACCAAACTTGTAAGCTGGCAAAGCCAATAGCACATTCTCATCAGGTTCTATTAATGCTTTGGCAAAGCAGACAAATGGTGAGACAGACAAATGGGAGATTTACAGGCATCATTATTTTCCACTCTGGTTTAACTCACTGGGTTTTCTTAAATCTGATCATTTGAGGGCTACAATTCTATACTGTGCTGCTCATATTAATTGGAGTTAGTCATGTGTTTAATCAAATATTGCACATGTATTGGTTTTCTGTTAGATTGTGATCCACAAAACCACTCGGTGAAAATGAAGCATGCCCATTTATGCTCACTGGTCCAGCAAAAATGGGCAAATAGAACAGTTGCTCTTTATTATTGATGCTATTTTTCAGTGCAATTTAATGTATTTTTGGCACACCACAAAAATAATTAGACAAGCTCACAGAATAATCACATAAAATGTGAGAATATACTTTGGCAAGTTGCAGCTAATGAGATTTAAAGTTTATTATAGTACGTGACGCATGCATGCAAGCTGGGTTCACAACTCCAGCGGTGGAACAATCTTCCTCTCATACATTTGTCATTATAAAGAGTCTGGCTCCTTCTCTTGTTTGTTTTGTTCCTATGTCCTCAGTGACACCTTTTTGTGTGTGTGTGTGTGTGTGTGTGTGTGATTCTTAAAACTCCAGCCACCGTAGCTAAATACACATCAGGCTGACTTGACTGACAAGAGCAAATTGGAAGCCTCAAGATTCAACACTGCAGTCTGGGCTCACAGGACGCTTTGAAAAAGGAAAATGACAAGCTGCTCATCTTCCTGATGTTATTGATATTTTATTAATTGAGCGCGTAGAGCGTGCGGTCCATCTCATACTGTAAGCGGGCTTTGTGCTCGTTTAATGAGAGGTGCGCTGCTGCTGGACGGTCAAAAAAAAAAACTGAGAAGCAGTGGAGGGAAGACCAATTTTTCCTACCAGCTCAATTCTCATGTTGTTGGACAGCAGTGAATAGATTCAAGACTAGTTCATTCGACCCTCCTTTGTGAAAAAAAAAAATCAGTTTTGTAGCTGTGTGTATCTGTGTGTGTGTGTGTGCATTAGGGCTGTGTATGTGTGTGTGTGGGTTGGAGAGAGAAAGAGATAGACAGAATTGGTTATTTTCTGTGGTAGTTGGCATCGCTGCATTGAGAGCTCAGTGGTGGTTTTGTTGAACCCTCATATTGCTCAGCGGTGCCAACAGCTGCACATTACTGGATACCCAGTACACACCTACAGTACCTGCCAGTCAAAATTGTCCTGTCATTTTGTAATTTTAAACTGAGCGCAGTGTTACCTTTGCCCTGTCATTACCATCTTAGTCCCATGTATAGGTTCAGGTTTCATTTAGGATTCTGCTCATTTTAATTCAGTCGGGTCTCACGGTGGAACCGGTTTCATAGACTTGATCACTTATAGATGCCAGCTTGTGTGTGTGTGTGTGTTTCAGTATACCACCTTGGAGGTGGGCTTGGCGGCGTGACAGTGTTGTGGTTGTTTGTAGTTTTCTGCAGGTTGAGATAGCTCATATCAGCAGAAAAAAATTCATACCTTTGCATTGCAAGCAATTTGGTTTATGGGCTGCTTCTGTTTGTTGTTAAAAACCCTCATTGTGCGTGGCATGGTGCCAAATACAGTCACAATATAAAGATTTTTTTGAAGCACGTGGAGCATTAGGGAGGCATTAACCTTGAATCACTTCTGTGCTTAAGGGGCTATGTGAAGTAGTGTGTATGACCCTTTACTGAATGTGGCCCTGAAAGCAATAGAGTTTTTTTCAGGGGCAAAACCTCTAAAATAAAACAGTGGGAACACACAAAAATACTAGCTCTGTTATTTGAGCTCCAAAGCTGTTAAAAACTTTATGAATTTAGAGTGAGGTTCTCCTGGTTGGAAGATAACAAGCAGTATTTAAGGCAAAATGTGACTTCTGATCAGGGTTTCACAGAATAACCAATTAACTGACTAGTTGACTATCAAATCCTTCACCTGTAGAACAATTTTTCATCTTCGGTTTAAACACTGTGCGGTGATTAAACAGTGTTATTGTATCTGCAATTGCGCTGTGGGCAGCTGTTGAGCTACTGGGAAAAACAAGCAATGCAGCAATCCTCGCAGGTTTGTCAGAAGGTGTGGGAGTATTGATCCATTCACAACTACACACTTAAGTCTTGTGATCAGCTGACTTGCCACAACAGTGTGACACTAGGTTATAGTCCGTCAAAGGTTATTTCTGCTTCAGTTTTTCCACTGCAGGACTGCTGGCCCAATTCGACTGTTCACATAAAAACAAATGGGAACATTTTGCAGTTTTTGCCACACCGACTGATTCTGTCCAAAACGACCCCATTTTAACTACCTCCTGATAAGTCCTGCTAACAACACTGGTTGTACTTGAAACCCTCTTGGGGATTAATCAATTAATCACCTACTTTATGGGAGAAGCTGATGACTAAAATACAGTAGTCTTGAATGCCCTACTTTACAGGCAGATGAAGCAGCTGCAGTCAACTTACATTCATTGCATTTACAATGTTCTCCGATTGTAATTTCTTGTCAGATGAAAAAAAAAAAAATTTAAACAACCATAGAATCTCAAACTATTTGTTCATTATACCAGTAATACCAGTAGTCCACCTTCTGCTGTCTATTCATATGCTGAATACGTTGCATTATAACATTAATAGTTTTATCACTCGCTGCATGCTTGATCCTGTCACACGCTCGCATGAGAACTGAAGCTTTGATTCCACAGTTGTCCTGGTGATGTCCTGTGATTTATGAATAGTACTTTTTGTTTCAAGAATATAACCCTTAAAAAAAAAAGTCAATGGCAATCAGTTCACTTACAAGATAAGAGCAGGTGAGAGTGACTGAGAGCCATTCTGCATTATCGTCTACATTTTATCACACATTTTCTCAGCAAGCAAACACAGAGTCGGTACCCTGAAAATATTACTGCAGGCCAAGGAAGCATTTATGAAGAACAGAATAATGACTAATAGAGTTAGAGGGAAGAGATGGGGGTCCTGAGCCTGCAGTGTCATGGGAGGAAATGACTGCTGTCAAACGGAGTGCAGTTGTTCACTTTTAATGAGCAACTGTCGAAATGCACAACACACCTTTGTTTTAACCCTGTCATGAGAGCATAACCACAGCTGTGTTTTCATGATCTTCGTGGCATCGAATGTAAATGACATGTTAATCAAAAACACGCCACGTGCTTTGTTCTCATTAGTGCCATGAAGAAAAAACAATCGCTTGACTCGGCTTGTGCTCCTCTGTAATCCATGTTGGTCATTTTAATTTAATTTGTTACTGAGTGGCCTATGAAGCATTTGCTGAAGCAAGCTATATCTTGAACACATGCCTGCACATAATAATGTCCGGTTCACTGGGGGAATTTATTCACCTAATATGCTTGCATCGCCACAAGCTAAGACTGTTTAATGTAATATATTTGTTCCTATGTGGTATAAAGTTGTGTCAGTGAGGAATTAACTGTGACACACAACACAGAGAGGTGTCTAAATCCAGCATAAACACCAGATATGGACACCAAGAATCACTGAACTTTAGTTGTGGGCAGTGACCACACATTGAAATGGAGAAATTTCAGCAGAGAAGTAAGGCTGTGAAGAAAAATGTATTCCATGTTCATCATGGCTCTGCATAGTTGTTATCAATGTAATTAATTAAAACTGCTTCAAGCAATTTTTCATAACCAGAAGAAGAAAAAGCAAACTTTGGTAATAGAAAAGTTCTCTGCAACACTGAACCAAATGTTTAAAAGTGTTTTTGAAAAAACTGGACTGGGTCAGCGATAGGGCATTTACAGCTGCTGCATTTTAAAGAAAAGAGATGTCAGTTACTGGATTGAACACATATTGGCAAAATAACAATAATCTTCTCATCAAAAAGGTCTTAAATGTGTCCGGGTGAAAAAGCAGAATCCCTCACTGACTTTGAGAGACTTTTTACAAAAAAGCTGTAATGTGATTGGACCAAATCCCCAGCAAGCTTGTATAAGTGACGCAACTGCTTTCCTCAAAGGATAGAGGAATTATTTTCTTCTTTAAATACCATAAATGGTCATTATTTGACATGACACAACATAGGAAACATTTTTTCAAACCACTGACATAAATAAACATGGACAGGAGATGACAGTTTACAGGTGGGACCTTGTGGTGGATTAACACTGCACAGACTTTTCCTATGATGTCATTCTTGCAAGATGACAGTTCCTGTATCAGGGATTTTGACTTTTTCCCTGTTTAATTTATGACGTTGATTTAAACTAATCTGTGTTTGCTCTGGTAAAGTATTCCCACACTATTGACTGTAGTCGAACATTGGGATGTACAGCCGACATGTTTCTTTCAGCCTCTTTGTTCTTACTGCATGTCTGCTCTGTGCCCCCCCATCCCCTCCGCCCCCACATACTGCACCGTGTTAAAGTCATGCATGACAACTATGACTTGTCAACAGCAACTACTCACAGTTCAGCAAGCTCATACCTGCTGTCGATGCATTGCCCCTGCTTTATTACTGCACTGTGCTAAAACCAGAGATGAACAATTAGCTAAAAAAAAAAATTGTTTTTTTTTTTTAAGGTCGACTTCTCTGCGAAACCCTACAGCCTCGCCAACTACTTCTAAAAATGCCATCATAGCTGCCTAATGATGACTATAATAATTGAGGTGTTTACTGTCTCATTTTCCTAGCAGGTTCCTGACTTGTGGTGAGCAGTGACCAATTGTTTCCTTGCAGACATGAAAATCTCCAGACACAGACTTCTGCCCTGGTCATTGCCTTTGTTGTGTGATTGACAGCCCAGTAATCTGCTTGTTAGAGTTGAGAGAATTGCACCTCGCAGACCTCTAAGTCCGTTTGGCTGGATTTTCCGACATGAAACTGCAAAGCGATGTATTGGAAAGTGAAAAGGGATATTTATATGCATTGTGTATTTCAGCAAGGATTCAATAAAAAGCAAACTGGGCTTAGTGAACAAGATTTAGTACAGGACACAATGGCTCCATTGTTGACATTTCGTAGAGCTCAGCACCCGGTGCACTTGAGCAGACGTGTAACATTAAAGGGCATGTTGGCATCAGTAAATTAAGACGCCCTGCCTCAATACACACTCAGTAAAATAAAGACCTTTTTGTCATTCATTGAGTTGCATTGAATCGATCGAGTGTATATTACTGAGCTGCACTCATTTCTCAGGTGTGTTCAGCACAAAGAGACAACCTCGCATTGTTTTGCATCTTTGGTTGAATTATTTCCAGTTTGTATCACACTCAAACATTCGGCTCCAAGACGTCTCTGCTGTCTCTCATGCCGTACCATGTTGCCATAGTAACCCCTGCCTCTTGGATTTGTTGTTGCGCGGCGTACTGAGGTCAACTTGTTAGCATTATAAATGTGGCCTCTGTGTTTGTGTATCAAATAAACACATCATGGAAAAATAGTGATTCGAATTCAAGTCTGTAGATTGGGGTTATTTCTCAAACTGAGCTCAATGATAAACCGTCACATCTTAGAGGGCTCGACCTCAAACTGGGGTAGTTTCAAACACTTTCCTCAGTGGAAAAGAAAAAACTCCTCAAGGTTCCCATCTGACAATAGACATCTACAAATTCTTTTGGATTTACCTTTTACTGTGATTTTGACAATTTTCATCTACTTACAGTTTGTGCATATGGCTTTGAACCAATCTCTGAACACACACACATATGTATTGGTGTTAATAAACTGATGTTAACATTTTTACGTCAACCCTTCTGGAGAAGTTTTTTGTCTATTGGAAACACCCGCATGGAAAGCTGCAAGAAGAGCTGCAAGGCCAAAATGCATGTTTAATGTCAAACATATATTGAATCTAATACCATAAAGCAGATTAATGAAAAATATTAAACATTTAAATCTGTGTAAGCCGTGCTTAGCTGCTTTGAAAGCAGATCACTGGTGATCTGCCGAATGTGAACAGTTAAATCTGATTCAGACAAAGAGGGAAAACAACCAAATTACCCAGAATGATGAAATGTGACGTATTTTGACATTTTTAAGCAAAGTGCAGTGATTAAACTGCTCTAACGTGATATGATTTATTTAATACAGAGCTTTAAAGGTGGAGGAGAAGAACATAGAAGGAGAAAATCTACAAATTTGAGCACTGTGCATTCATTTTGATATGATTTTTTAACTCAAACCCAAACACACACCACTGACACACGATGTCCCTCTGCTAGCTGATACAATCAGCATGCTAATGGTAAAGAGTGTTATTTGGCCTAATTGCGTTTGATTGGATAAATTTATGTATATGCCTGATGAGAGTAGCATGAGTCATCAAGCATTAAAATAATTTTCAACTGGAAAAAGAGAAGGATTTTCAGCTATAAAAACACTACAAGAATATTACTTTGACATTTGTTTTACTTGTAAAACAGACAACTGAAAAGAAACAAAAATCCTTTTTTTATTAAAGCTTTAAACTTGAGCTGAATGCCCTTCAAAATAAATGATTTTTTCAGCATTTTTTTTTTTTGATCCTCAATAACCAAAAACTTTTTTTTTTGTTGTTGTTGGAGGAGATACTCTTTAACTCCTTCCTGTAATGCTAGCCAGAGCAAAGTTGCAACTTGTGCAGCTAAGGATTTGTGCAGCTGTTTAAATCCTGCATTGCACAAATAGCACATGGTTTTTACTGTCACTGACAGGACGCTTAAAGAATGCAAATATCTGTCACGCAAGACATAAAAAATCAGCGAGGAGGACTGATTTTACTACTTTGATCTCATTTCTATGGTAATGTTTGTAAAAGGAGAAAATCTAATACATTTGATTAACTCATCAGTGAGACCGTCTCCTAAGTGTCGAGTCATTTCTGTAAAAACATTTACGAGTAATCCCCTGTCTGCCTGCATGGCACCTTTGGCCACAGACAGTGCCCCTCCTTTCATCATTAACCTTTACCTCACATTCAAATTACTGTATAATAGAGTAAGGTAATCTTTTGCTCTGCTTAGAGGAGACCTTATGCACTGCATTTAGTTCATCGGTTTCTACAGTCTTCTCAAGATAAAAAAGTAATTTCTAATACACAGATAAGACCCTACGGAAACTCTTTCATTTTCTGCCATATGGCATTTTGAACTTAAGGCTCAATCTTTACTTCACTATCTGTGAGTCTCAAGACCATTATCCCCCACATATTGTCATCGGCCCTTCTCCTTTTTTTCCTGTGAAACATACCTTTGTGTTTTTGGCCGTGAAAAAAAAAGCATTTTCTGTGCTTCCATCTCCGCAGCGTGCGAGGTGTTAAAGTACAACTACAATAACTCGCTGAAACTTGCATCCTGAATAAATGTGAACTGAAATAAAAATGATTCATTCATTGTCATTTAATATAAGCCAGGGATGTGTGTGTGTGTGTGTGTCTGCGTGTGTGTGTGTGTGTGTGCATGTGTGTGTGTGTGCATGTGCAGAGGGGGACTCGTTTCTTGCAGCTCTTCAGGTTTAAGAACGCGTGGTTGACAATCCTCCAGCCCCTGCAGCCATAGTGGTGTTCTCAGATCTGCCTCAAAGTGACTCATCAGCCAGCGGGCCCTCCGACGCTCCTCTTCCCGAAGCAGGTCTGCCTGTGCCAACGTCTCTTCCATGGATGGAGATTTCTCCTGAGCCCTGGAGCATTGCAGTTATTTTACTTCAAGGATGTTTTCTTTAAGGGAAGGTAAGGTCATTCCATGCCTGCTGCTGACACACAATACACAAACTAAAGTGATCCCATGGGCCATTCTACAGTGGGCCTGATTCACAAAAACAGGCTGTAGAGGGATTCTTTAAAAAAAAAGAAAAGAAAAGAAGTAGTCTTGTATTCATGTTGTCTCTTTTGTAAAAGATTCAGCACTAACTATTTCCAATGTCCTTAATTCTTTTGAATGGAAGCGCTCAAGTTCTCTTCAACTTCTAGTTTGAATTCATCCAATACAAAAGCGACAAAAGGAAAAGAATGTGTGGCTCCTTCTTCTACATCAATGAGGTTAAATAAAAGACTGAAGGAAGGGAGGAGGCTGCCGACAATTAGAATAAATGGACAATGAAGTTTAACTGTTGTCTCTTTTGCCAAGCGTAGTGTGCAAATATCCTCAAAAAACCTCCATTCTCCATCACAACACAACTTTTCAAGGCTTCTGCATTAATATGTCAGAACACATGATACTAAAAAAAAGGAAAAAAAGCAGCAGTTAAATTAGATGTGATTTTTTAACGCAGGAGATTAAACTTTTGCCTCTGTATGTGATGCACCGGACTTTCACTGAACACCAATACAAAAACATCCATAGCAATTTTGGGTGCTTATGGCAACAGCTCCACCAGACAAAGGAGGAAGGTCACACACAAGACCAGAGCTTGAGTCCCAATGAGAGTCAAACTCAACAATCTTTTCAACAATCTATCAAGTACTTTTGGAGCCTAAAACTAATCCAACTGCGAGCATGGCAATGTGTGTTTAAAATTGCGACTGTTTCACAAGACCCAACTTGTTTGAAAGGATTACTGGCAGGATGCTTTGTGTATCGCCCACAGATACTAAAGGGGAACTCAGTGCATTGTAAAGGGAAGCCAAAGGGTTCCTGACCAGACTCCCGTATGTGATGAGTTGGGAACAGAAATTTCTTGACATCTGTAATTTTTGGATATTATTAAAAACAAATAAGAACAATTCATTCATATTCAGAAATAACTTATGTTCTTTTGGAATTCACAGAAAACAAATCTGCTTGTATCTGCTGTAACCTAACACAGCAATTCTTATTTGGTAAAATCATCACTGATATCTTCAAGTCAACCAGTCTGCCTGATATAAATGTCAGTTTTTGTTCTGTAAATCATTGACACAAACAACTCTAACATTCTGTTTGGGGCTAAAACTTTACCTAGTGACGGTGCTGTGCTTACCTTCAGGTTAAGGCACAAATATCTACTTTTTTGGATTAGGAGGACATCGTGTCTCAGTTCTAAATACCTGGAATGTCATCACTTACAGCTGGAATATGTTTTATCTGTGGCTAAAAATCGAAAAATTAAATGACTTGGTTCTGACTCTCAACATGGACTCGGTCTGTTGCTTTGCCACTGTCAGACCCCCAGCCAACCCCCCCTCCTCTGAATGAGAAGAGTCATCTCATATAGGTGTAATGTGAACTCACTACGACTTGTATTGTGGAAATGTTAATATGATGCCTATGAAAAGTACAAAATGTATTAGTGGTTTGAAGAACTACACCAATGTTAATATGATGCCTATGAAAAGTACAAAATGTATTAGTGGTTTGAAGAACTACACAGTGCAAACATTTTCTTTTCTGGCGACTGGCCTGTCCAAGTTGTTTTCATTATAACACAGCGAGCATACAAGCAAAGACCAAAAAAAATACAAATAAATAAAAGAAAGCCAGCAATGTGGCAAGGTGAGTTATGCATTATCAATTCAGTGTGACTTCTGCTAATGAAAAATAATTAATGACAGACTTGCTTTTGGAAAAACATGACACTCTTCTCAACAGGATATTACAATGACATATATTGATAAAGCGCTGTTAAAAAATCATTTAACCGCCTTCTCCTGCAAAGCTGAGACTATTTCTCTAACTTTAAAGCAATAAATTCAAAGAGCAATTTACTGCAAAGACTCTTAGCAGTGATCCATCAGTGAGTAGTGTTTATAGGGAAGTACGGTTTAAAATGTTCCCTTGGCTTAATTCTTTTCCACCGCTGATCCCATTTGTGTAGGATTGGTGAATGAGCTGTGTCTCTTTTGAAAACCACTGAAGAGACCTTGATGGCACTTTCCATATGTTCAGCTTAATGAATTCAAACATTATGCAGTCACTTGAGTGATGAAAGACACCATCAATGCTGAATGTTGTCAATGCTCCATCACAACAAAAGCATGGGCACGCAGCCCTCTAAGTGCAGATGACACTGCATTAAGAGTAAGATGTTAACTTTTTCATGAGATAATGTATAATGGAGGTCAAGACATAACGTGAAAAATACACTCTTGTATGCATTTTATGCCTGTTACGTGCAATTATATGCCAATTAATCAACTGAAAAACCTTTCATAAAAGAATTTAAAAACAGAGATGATTTAAATCCTTGTTGCCTTAATGCTTGCATACAAGTGATTTTTTACACATTATGGGGATGCATTGCCCATATGCAGTTATAGAGTGCATAATTAACTCTTAACTAGTTTTGTTACTGTGTGGTCTTTTTTTTTCCCGATGCAACTTTTATAACTGATTTCAGGGAAACTGTAGAACTTGCGGGAAAAACTGTGCCACCGTCAGTTTGAATAATGAACATGACCTGATGAGGTTGAAAAAGATGCTAGTCTCACATTAATTTATGAAGCTTCACCCTCGGGGTAACAGAATATTATATTTCTCAAATGACTTACAGTAAAACACTCGTAAAACAACCAAGCACTAATGTGGCGCGTATGTGTATGTTTGTGTGTGTCAGTGTGTTTGTTTGCTAGCCAAAACAACAGATTTCTTTATACTGCCGGAGTGCAGAAAAATGCAATAATTCATTTGCACGGAGAGCTGATGTTTTACATTTGTGTAGAGAGCATTTCAAGTCAGATGTGTTCGTTACTGTGAATAATAAGTCCATCTCTACTGGGATTGTTGAAGGACAAAAAGTAAGATGTGCACTCACAAAGAAAAGATCTCTATTGAAAAAACCTAATAAAAAATCTCGGTCCAGGGTCTGCATTGTGTGTGTGTTTGTGTGTGTGTGTGTGTGTGTGTGTGTGTGCAGCCTCACTGTAAGAGAGAGCATTAAGAATGTTACAAATGTTATATGTAAGCGCTGTTTACTCAGCTGGTAATTCACCCACTTAAAGCTGTGCAATCTGTTTATTTGAGTCACTAATCACTCTCCAGTCACTCATGACGCCAGGAACAGCACCCAGCTGCCACATAACCCCACTGAACAACATGCTGGGGAGTCATCCAGCCAGTGACCGACTCCCCACAGCCCTACAGAGCGGGAGGAAAAATTTGCCGCCACCATGTGCAACCCTGGGACGAACCCCCTCCTCTATGTAAAGGAATGTAATGCAAGACACAAGCAGATGTTCAGCCTGAAACGAGCCAGCAGTGCAGTCCACATCCGAGATGAATGGGCATCGTTAACAATAGAAGGCACCGCTCACCTGATGGGCACACAATTTTGTGACTATCTTGCTGTGCGTCATATCCTGCTGGTAATATTCAGCATAAAGGATAAATCTTGTGGATAAAGAAGAAAGAAAGTGACACAGACACAGCGAAACTGAACTTTGTGAAGAAAACAGTTTTTTTTCTTTCCAGGAAGGACTGTGTTATTTTCAAACAAGTTCAATCCGACACTTACATCAAGAAACTGACCATTTGTCGCAAATGGATGTAGTTATATTTGGCCAGAGAGGCTCTGCTTTCTGTGGGAGCTTTCACAGAATAGGAGCTGTGACAAGGACTGTGCTGAGAGAGCTGAAACACCTCAATAAACACATACATGAGCATAAATCTTGGTTAAATCAGGAGCATGACATGCCAAACAGGGGGGAAGGTGGGGTGAAGGAGGAAGCTGCAGTTACACTGAGAAGTTACATCAGGATGTAATGCACACGTGTGAACAGTGCAGACTTAGGCTGTCTGAGAGGAAGGGGTGAAAGATTTTAAAAAGACTACCAGCCACATAAAGTGTGATTTCAAAGTAAAACTAATACACCTCTGTGATAAAAAATACAAAGGAAACCATTAAACATTTACACATTTATAGGCACCACTTATGTCATTTAGGGCAGTCCATAACTGTGGCAATGCAGCGTGTTTTCCCCACCGGCAGGGCACCCATGAGGGCACTTCATCACATTTCTTGCACACTGGGCCATCATTGAGGGCACTTTATGGTGGTTTAACCACCAGGGGGGTGTCCAAGAGGGCACTTTACTGCCCCCCATCCTGAGTTCCCCAACAAGCGTGGATATGACTGGATTAACCACATGACTTTGAGAATGACTCAACAATAGAGACACATTGAACACAGCAGCTGTTAATCAGGTAATGTGAGTGCAATTTCGGTGCTCTGCATGATTTAAAACCCCTTTATGTAACAATTTCTCCTTTAATTAACAGTTTAAAAAACATTTTAATGGCACACAGACTTGTAATCGGGTGAATGGGATACGAAATGGTAGGAAACAATGCTGAAAGTATTACAGCACTCTGTTTCACAAACTGAAACTGAAACTTGATCATATTTTGTGGAGAACATGTTTTTTTATTTAGTCCCTGTGGTTCTTTACAGAGTTTCCCCAGAATAAACAGTAACTAAAGCTACTGTGGCTGCTAGTTAGCTCTGTTAACTCTGTGGCTAGCTAACTGCAGAGGGCAGCCATTGCAGTCAGAAACTGCAGGGGGCACCAAATTGCAAAAAATACTAATTTCTACCTAATAATGTTTTAATGCTATTCTAAATCGCCATTTGTTCAGTCTGAGTCTGAGTAAAACAACAATAATCAATCAATCAGTAGTCAGCATTGAACGGGGATCATTCAACTTGCAGGAGGTTCTTCGACTTTCAGCACACGGTGCAGCTGCATTAGTCAAATGAGCTTTTTCCCATCTCTTATTTTAGCATCAATTCTTTTTTTTTCTAAATACTCTGACATCTTGTGAAACTGTGACACGCTGTCATAACGAGAGAGAGGTTGATTGCTGTCAGGATGTAAAGAGAATTTTAACAACTATATCAAAAAATACTACTAAAATACATCACCTACTCTCGCTTTAAGGCACTAATTCCTCTTTCTAGTCTCGTGTTTAAATGATACTGGATGAATTTCAATCAAGGATTGAAAGAATCAGACAGAGCTGTCTTTTTCTTTCTTTTTTTTCCCCCCTCCTCCTCTTACTGTGAGGACCTTTGGCACATTCCCTGTGGACAATGCCTGTCTAAACGTGGACTTTTCATATGATTAAATTTGTCAGGTAGTGGTTGGTCTGTACATCACTGCAGTCATGTCAGCTGCCTGGAGGGTTTTCCGATGGGTGTAGTTTCCTGACAGTCTCTGGATTTGATCTCTGATCCTTTTTTTTTTTTTTTCCTCAGACATGAACACAACATTAGCAGCTACACTTTATGATTAAAGCTACCACCTATCAATGTTTCATTCAACAGGCTCAGGTGTATTATTCAGGGTGTGGATGGTGGGTGTTCCTGCTAGAGTTAGTATGCAGTGGGTTTTTGGAGCTTTTTTTTTTTTGCAGAAAACTGCTGATAGAGTGAACCAAGAGGTGCTAGCTGGGAACCAGAATGATGTGTTGAAAGACATTAAAATGCTCCATAAAACTGAGAAGAGCTTAAGGCTACATCTTGGTTTTAGTATTAACTCAGAGAAGGCTTAATGTTCGGTTTGAAGTCAAAGCCACATTTAAGCTGTCACAAGTATGAATTGGTGATGTTACTAAATCAAACACGATATTGTTGACTGAAGTTCCTCAATATTGACACAATATTGCTAGAGGACAATCAGAGCTTTCACAATTAGCAAAGTGGGATTTTTGATAATCATTAGGAATGTCGATATCATGACTGAGTGGGTATCAATGGCCATTTTACTTTACTGGATGCTGCTTTTAATTGAAACCAATAAAAGACAATGCCTTTGCTATGTCACAATATGACCATATCCTAAGACCATATTCTGTCTTATATTGCAGTATTGATTAATCAATATAGTTCCCAGCCTAAGCCTGTATAAACAGTTCTGCTACAGAACAAAGATAAGATGTGACATAGTTGCACTGACAGTGTCTCGGTTCATCCAAAGTCACATCCAGCATCTGCAGTGCAAAGAAGCGAGAGTCTTAATTAACATGAAGGTGTTTGAAAGCTTTGATGTTTAACATGATCAAAATGTTGAATTTCGCAACCAAACATGCTCCACTGGTTTGAACCACTTCATAAACAGATGCATTTCACGTTTAACAACACAGGCAGCGAAGACATTGATGCCCATGTTTACGTCTCAGCCCCCTTGTAATTCTCCCCGAAGCACTGGTTGTTTTTTTTCATTGAACCACATGAGTATTGTTTTATGATTATTAAAAGCATTCTTTTCTTCTGATAAAACAAAGGCTGATTAGTGTATGTTCATGTCTGTGGTCACTGTCCCTGGGTGGGATCAGTCGATGGGAACTGTCAAAGGCTGATTTAATTTCCATAGGCCGTTCAAAGGGACTCTGGGAGAAGCCTGCACCCCACTCTCTCTCTTTTCATTACACTCCCAATGCACATTCCCTTCATTTCCAAAGACAATCCATCTGCCGTTCTAAACCCTGTTTTGTCAAGAGTTGTTAGCTGCTTGGCCCCAGGGATGAGCACCGCAGGCTATTATTAATCTTGTTTGTTTCGTGTTTCTCTGTCTCTGTGCAGTAGCAAGATTGAATACCCAGTGGACTTTCTCTTCCACAGACATAATCAGCGATGTAAGTAAGTGCAGATTATTATTGAGACTTGTGAAGGAGAGCCGCCTCTGAGGTCTACAAGTGTCACCTTGTGAATGATTAGATATTTGCACAGAGGCAGTTTTAGTCTGATGCATTGAATTTCTAAAAAAAATAAAATTTGCAATACAGACATTTCCACATGAAAAATGTTTAAAAATGACAATACTTTTTCATATTTTATTGAGTTATCTGTATTACTCCCAAAGTTCGCAAAAATGCTCAAACTACGAGAAATGCATAATTTTATTCAAGGTAAAGGTGTGATTTATTTTGTCTCCTGTTGCCAACTTCTGGGCAACAGCAGTTGGTGAGTGAGGAAAGAAGCCGGCAAAGGTAACATTACCTTGTCTGTGAGCGTTTCTGTATGAGTCAATCCAATAGATTTTTAGCTGCAATGTTTACTGGAAAATAATGAAATAAACTAATCTCATGGTCCCACTCTACCTCACAGCATCATCATACAACAACCTCTGTTGTCATTGTTTGGTATGAGGGACATTAAGGAGCAGAAATTTCATATTGTGGGTTTATCTGGTGTTTGGTTTGTCTATTCTGGGCTACTGTAGAAACACTGCAGTGTAACATGGAGGACTTTGCAGAAGAGGACCGGCTCTCTCTGTGGATTAAAAAACCCTCTCATTTCAAGGTAAAGAAAACACAGCAATTTTAACTTCTATACATTGTAGAAAAAAATGTGCTATTATATTATATTCAATTTCTGCCATATTGTACAAATAGATCCCTCTAAATCCTGCACACTAGACATTTAATTAAAAATACCATGGAAACATATGGAGAAAAGAAAGACATCTAAAGTTTCATTATGGTGATGGGCTTACAGACTTTTTTGTGTGGAGAACTAAACTAGTTAAGAACTAAAATCATTGTTTTTAATGCAGTATAACACAAATGTTGCCTAATTTTTCTTTATTTAAATCTCTGCTATGTGATTTTAATACCAAAGGAATAGTCCTGCAAATGGAATTTGTAGCTATTAATTAAACACCTTCAAGCCTTCACCTGCAAGTGTGATTTTCAGTAAAGTTATGCTGACCAGTTGTTAATGCCGTGAAGCCAACGGTGGGAAGAGCTGACAGAGTCAGATCCCTGATAATCACGATCTTGTCAGAGAAGGACGGGGGCAGAGGAGAAGGACACTCCTGCAGGAGCTTTAATCTAACCAGAGGCACTGAGGATTTCTGAGCACTCATAATCAATACGTTTACACCCATGTTTCTCATGTAAGTGAGATCTGATCTGAAATCAATCCTACTTTGGTGACTCTGATGCCATGCTGACCTCATCTTTTTTCCATCACATTAGCATCGAACAAATAAGCTGCATCCCCTCCTTCTGCATTTCAGTCCCAGACATCAAACTGCAAGAAAAATCATACAAATTGAACCCATAAATCTTGTGTCACTAAAATTGAGTGTCTGCAAAAAACAATGCAGTGATTAAGAAAAAAAAATCTATCTTAAGAATTAAGAATTAAGTTAGAATGCAAAAACTGTAAATCAAAGCACTTTGGAACAAACACTAAACCACAATTTTTAAAGTTATACTAAAATTCATAGGCGCTGCAGATTGAAATTTCTTCAGCTTGGTAATTTATGATAATTTAAACCTCAATTATCGACAAAACACCTCTCAGTATGAACGAAGCACAGTGAGGCTGCTGATGCTCTTGTGGATGAAAAATTTTGTATTCATGGTTCAATCCATCCTATGACTATAGTGATCCCATGACTCTTCCCAGAGCGCCATCATTACACTTTACATTTACTTTTCATTTCATTTTTTCATTTGGCAGGAGGTTTTGTCCAAAGTCATGTACAAATGAGGTACAATCCAGGCAAGAATATATCAAGGAGAAGTCTTTGAGAGTAAGTGCCTCCACATTCAGTTCCGCATTCCACCTGACACAAGTGCCACAAGGCTTCTTGGTGCATGAAGTAACAGCTAAGTGCTGAGAAAATCAGGACATATCTCTCTCTCTCTCTCTCTCATTTCTCTTTTTTTTCTCTAGAGGGATCGAAAGATAGACACAGAAAGAAGGAGAAAAAAATACTCTCTTCATCAGGGTCAAAACTGTGCTTTTTCCAGTACTTTGATTAATGACCTGCAAAGCTAATGACATAGCCCTCAGCTGTAACTTATGTTTTTGTGCTAATTAGTGAGTATTAGCATGCTAAGACGTCAAACATAGATGGTGATCAGGGGAAATAAGGGAAACATTATACCTATTAAAACGTTACCATGTCATTAACAATATCACTGCAAGTGTGTTAGCATGGTGAGGTTAGCATTTAGCTCAAAGCACTGCTGTGCTTAAGTGCAGCCACACACAGAGCTGCTCACATCACTTTAGACACGTTTGGTGGCACAAAAACACAACAAGCATGAAACTATTCAATAATTCTTGACAGTGTCATCTCAAATACTTTAATAAATTTAAATTCATCATTGTCAAATGTTTCCAACACTAGTATTTTCAGCCCTAAGGTCGTCATTCAAAGCAATTTATGCTAGTAATAAGTCTTATTCTTTTGTTGTTGTGTTATCAGGTGCATTGTTTGGGAAGAGACATCTGTATTTGGTGTCCATACAGCAAAGAGCGAGGGCTTAATAGGCAATGTATTTTCTCTATGGTCAGAGGTGAATCCAGTGGTTTTACTGAGCATTTGCAAACGCTGCTATAGCAGTTCTGCAAACAGTTTGCTGCTGTTACAGGCTGCTGTGTCCCTTTTTACATTTCAGCAAATTACCACAACCCCTTCAATCTCTGCTGTGAGCATGGCGTATGGGAGAAAAAGGGCAGTGTTCAGATGTCAAATATATCAATTTTTCCAGATACACTCCATGTAACATGGCAGAAGAAGTAG
The DNA here is from genome assembly GCA_029783725.1 of Acanthurus tractus. Lineage (NCBI taxonomy): Eukaryota > Metazoa > Chordata > Actinopteri > Acanthuriformes > Acanthuridae > Acanthurus > Acanthurus tractus. Next base: position 12,138,178 of record JAQNCA010000014.1, read on the forward strand.
TCTCTCTTGCCAGTATTTTGCAACAGAAAATTAATACAAAATTAATTAGCAATGTGCAGAGTACAGCATGTTTTAATCAATTATATCTTCACTCAACATTTGTCAGACTGGTATCCCGGGGAGAGTGAGATTCTTTGACTAAACACTGTTTAACAGTTTCAATTGTTTTCAGACTTATTTGCAGTGATACAAAGTCACTTGTGAACCCTGGAGTTTTAAGCAGAATACCTCATTAAAACTGGTTTTGTTCGTGACCCTGGTGTGATTGCTCGTATAACAATTTTGCAGCTACATGCATGAAAAATCCATTAAAGAGGGAGCTGGAACAAAAGACTGTCATCTCCCAAAGCCTTAAATTAAAACTGTGTCCTTCAGATGAAGAGAGCTGCAGAGTACCTTTATGCCAGAATGGACATGATTGAAATTTTCATTAGAATTTGATTTCTATGGTGACTGCATTAACATTGTGTGAATAGTGAATTAATTTGGTCATTTAGAAATTTTTATTAATTACTTTAAAGGAACGGCTGCATCTATCAGTTGATATTAATCTTTAACCAACTTTTAAACCACACCATTTTAAAGCACATGGAAGCACAATAACCCCTCTTTTTCTCACAGCCATTTCAAAGCTCAGGTTAAAATCAAGTACTTTTTTCCTGTAGGTTTATTAAGATCTGCACAAAGACATTATTGAACTGAAAATGCACTTTCAGTCTGACTCATACTGCTTTATCTAATTGTCTTTATGCCAATTAATCTATTTTTTCATTTACCTGCAATTTAAATCAACGTTTCTTTCCTGTTATTTTGACATGTATACAGTGGACCTCATTTAGCACATCTCTTGACAGCTGCAGATTCTTACTCCTGGCTTAAGGTAGATTGAAAGGAAATGTTTTCTGGATTTGGTCACACAGAGTTTTTATGCAAAGTACATGTATCACAGCTTGTGATGAGCCATATCTGTAGACCATTTACAGTACCTGTGTACTTAACCTGAGGCAAGGTTTTAATGAGCATTTACAAAACAAAGAAACCACTGCATATCAAATGGAGAGATAATGTCCCTCAAGGAATGAATACATTTGACAGTTAAAGATCAAAATCAGCAAAAAGAAAAACATGCAAGTTCTTTCTTAAGATCATATTTCATCCACTGCTTAATAATGCATATGTTAATCAGTATTCAGTATGAAATAAAAATTAATCATTTAGCATTCCAATGCATATAGCAATCTCATGGCCGTAGGGCTTTTCCCAGTGAGACCTCAGGACTTCTTTTCTACACAAGCCAGAGAAAAAATAGAGAAAGACTCCAAAGCTTGTCTGCACATTGAATAGAGTAGCAAACTGTAATGAGCCCCATTAGAAGCAACATTATGTAACTATTTAACCTAAAAAGAGCAGCTTCAAAATGATTATGAGGGTGGACTGACCGGTGTCTCTGTGTTAGTCGCTTTGTGCCCTGATTACCAGATGCCACACAAAGTATTTTATGTAAGTGGATAAGATCAATGAGGGTAACACTTGACACTTTTTCTCATACACCAACACAATAATACAGAGACTTGGATTATTTTAAGACAGTGGTGTTGCACTTAGAAATTGTGTGGGTGCCTCATCACACAAAATACATTTTTTTTAACATATTTTCTCCTTTAAGTAGCAAGGAAAGTCAAAAATTCTAAGTACTATGACCCTCAGGATTATTCAAAAATCTCACGCAAAAGGTGAGCACACACACTTAAGCATGTTATTTTTATATGTGTTCATTAATAAATGTGGCAGCCTCCCAATAAATTATTTAAAAAAATAAACAAATCACATTTTTGCCTGTGAGAACTAACAAGGGAAGCCAAGAAAACAGTGGGACTGATAGAAAAACAACAGGAGCATAATCATTCATAATTTGATTATGTTGCTAGAGACCCCTTCCTGACCACGACTCTGTTGTCTAACACTAATTCAATTAAAATCAATTTGAGTGGCAAAAAAAATCTCCATTTAGTTTCCACAAAGCTGATTAGCAAACTGTCTACTTAGGCATAAAAAAGAGAGTAATTGTGGATTTCTTTACGAAACCAAAATAATTTTAAAGGGATTTAACATCTGGGGCTCTATTTTCGCGGCGCAATGCAAGGCGGCGCAATGCAAGGCGGCGCAATGCAAGGCGGCGCAATGCAAGGCGGCGCAATGCAAGGC
>JAQNCA010000014.1:12140482-12151185 GCA_029783725.1 Acanthurus tractus
AACTTTATTGACAATATTAGTAACTTCCTCCCAGGCTGTTTTTGCATCATCAGCCCGTGGAGGTCTGTTCGCGTTACAAAATATTCTGGTACTGCGAGCTTGGACCTCCCAGACCAACACATCAGTTTCCTCCTGGGAGGAGTTTGGCCACCTGGAGCCGCTGCTGCTGCTGTCTTCCTCTATGGTGGTGGCGAGGTGAAATTGGCACTACGCCTCGCACGCCAGCGCAATTAAAGGCAATGAGAGGCGTTGATTTGATTGGTGAAGATTAGATTCGGCTGTGTTAAACCCGCTCAGGCCTTCTCTCCTCCCTCCTTGCCACTTGCGCGGGTGAGAGGGAAGGAGGCGTGGGTGCGCTGCGCCGTTCATGAAAATTGCAAAATGCGCTGGCCACACCCCGTTGGCGCGGCGCAGGGCAGGTGCGCCACGCCTGCGCCTGGTCTACGAAAATAGAGCCCATGGTATAAACTCATGTTGTATTTAGAGGTTAACATCGTAAAAGTTACTGAAATTATGTCCAGCTGTGCAGGTGGATTATTATCATTGTAAACTAAAAATGTAACTAAAAAAAAAAGAAACTGGCAAAAAGTTTTATAAACCAAAACCAGATAGGAAAATCTAGGCCTTAGCTTATAAGATTTTGCCATGTTACAGCTTAATAAAAACAAAATATAACAGAAAAAAAAATCATTTTAGTTTTGTTTTCTTAGTAAGAGGTATAAGATTCACTTTTTTTTCAAGCTTTATGCTTAAAATAGAAAAAAATATAAAATTATTATTATACTTCAAAGCACTTAACGGCACATTTTTCACAGTGCATTTTCTATGTATATGTAGCTACATAACCTCTGATTTGTTACAACAAAAACACAACAAAACTACTGTTAAGTAGAAACTAAATAAAAATGTAGCCTTTGTGCAAAACTGAAATCAAACTTAAACTATCCAAAAGCTCTTTGAAAACTAAAATTCAATTCAAATGAAATCTAAAGGTCAGACTAAAATAAAATAAAATAAAATAAAATAAAATAAAATAAAATAAAATAAAATAACTGAATTTTGCAACCACTACCACCATGTGCCAGAGGAGCTGAATAATGCATCTTCTCTTGAGCAATGGACTTTTTATTTTGTAATGATGGTAATATAAAGTGCATTCATATAAAAAACTCTATTCTTGTGCTGCTGAATTTGTTGTGGAGCATTTGTTCAGAAGACCACTGACAGGGAGAACAGGGAATACACTACCCAATTATTCAGTAAGGTGTCAGTGGTGGTTAGTGAGCCGGTTATTGAGTGGATTACTCTGGCAAGAACACTTTTCCTGTGTATGTGGGAGCTGGTTTCTGTTGTGGCTTATATAAGTTGTTGTGTCACTGGGTCATTGGGTCATCAAGTTGATCCCCACAGTCTCACTGCAGATTATGCGGATATCACTGTATATTTGTAGGTTTTATGTTTTTGTTCAGGCTTTAGAGCTATTATAATAATATTTGGTTTAATGCAAATTACTTTCATTAACTGCAGGCAAAAAAATGATTTTTAAACAAGTAATAAACCATTTTCAGTTGTGTGAATTGTTCCCCTGAATCACACTTGTGATGCTTTTTGCATACTTCAATTAGGAAAGTCATTATAAAGTGAAAAGAATGTTCAAGCTTTATTTAATATTAAGACTGTAGAATTGATCCTATAAAAAGCAGCCAATTCTAGACTGGGAGCCATAGACTGCAATGTCCTTCAGCTAACGCGAACAGTGGTTGGCAGGAAAGCGTGTGAACAAATCCCAGAGAAATCACTAAAAGGTGGAGCTCCAGGGTGATGTTGATTTATAATCCTAATTGCCTTTTTGCTTGTACTTCCTCTAAGAGCTTCATTTTAGAGACACTCCACAGTTTTGGGTATGGGCACCTTGGTTCAATCACAAAAACACTAGAGTGGTTACACAGTCGGTAAAAGCGCTGAAACCACAGAATCAGCCGGGGATTTGTTCTCTATCAGATCTGAAAACAAAGCACAGAGTATTTGAAAGGACAACTCTCAACCCCCGTATGCCTCGTTCAAATTCCTGCCCTCAGGGATGCCGTTGGCAAAAAAGAATATTTACAAAAAGTAATGTATTCCTAGTGCAACGGATATCTTAAACCTGAAAAGTCTTGGTATTTTTCTGCACTTACTGCTACAATAGCTTCTCTTCTCCTGAACTGCACCCTGACCATAGTGTCATGTAGTAGTTGGATGGCTGTGCATGTAGATTGGAGGTCATTCGTGTCATATGCATATGAAATTGTTTACTTCATCATCTTAAGATGCTAATGTGCAATATTAGCATATTATGATATAAAAGTTGAATGTGAAGGGGTCAGTAGGGGGTAGAGTACTGAAAATCTATACTCAAGAAAAGGTACAATTACTCCTGTTAAGAATCAGCCCAAGAAATCTATAGTTTATCATTTAAGAAGTGGAAAAAATGATCAATAAATTACTCTAGTACGTTACTTTTCATATTAATAATAACATTTTTATTTTAAGTTCAGCAGATTAGCATAGCTACAATGTAATTTCATGTAATTATTTTTACGATTTACCTGAAAAATTGTTATAGCTTACAGTTGCTAGCTTGCTGCAATTTCTAAAGAGGAGACTGCCATGTAGCTGTTTTCCTAGTTTTTTGTATCAAAATGTGGTCAGATGTTAAGCCTCTGGTTGTGGGTTTCGCTCCATCGTCATCACATTGCGTTCAAAACCCAGATTGAGTGTTTTTGCCTTTAGGCAGCTGAAAACTTTGCATCTTCTGTCAGCAAAGGTGCCTCAGCAAGATGCTCCTCACATGCACCAGCCTCCCTACATCCAGTCCCTTTACTTGCCGTGCACTAAAAAACAGGTTTGAAAATGTGGTAAAATGTAGATTACTGGCCTAAAAATATAGAGAGTAAAAGAAAAAGCACAGCCCTAAAAAAGGAGCCTTCAAAGTACTCATCCCTTAAAAATTACTCTTTACTTGCATGCTACAAATGTGAATTGTAAATGCATTACAATACATTACAGCTAATCATTGGAAGGGGTTAAATCTTGAATAAGGTTTGAAGAAACCATCCTACAATTTATCAACTGATTAATTAAATCAGTCGCTGTTTTGATAATTCATGAGTCTTTTCCTGTACCCTGTTTGCTAGATTTTATACTTTTCTCTGTCAAATATGACAGCCAACCGAATATCTCGGGTTTAAAACTGCTGGTGTAACATTCTGTTAGTCTTTGCATTTTGGATTTCCAGTTTTATCTTAAAATACTAACATGTCTGGTCGTTTCAGCTCCTGCCTCCTTGATCATCCACACCTTTTCCTCTCCTGCCCCTGGTTTTGCTCCGTTCATATCCTCCCCGGATTCCTCCGTTCCCCTGCCAGATTGTCTTTGTTCGTCCTTGTCTGTTGATCGCTTTCCAGCATTTTCCCAGTGTTATTCCTCACCATTTTTGACTAAGCTTAGTTATTTGGGGCTTGGATTTTTGCCGACTCCCTGTCTTGATTTGTTTGCTAGTCTCGGGGCTGATCTCTTGTGTGCAACTGCCTGGCTTACCAGTGAGGGCTTTTCATTTTTGAACTTCAACTCATGTCCCGAGTGTTTCCCTGCACTTGAGCCTCTGTGCTGTCCAAAAGCCTTACTGTTGGTCAGATAAAACATGGAAATTTGAATTTATGACCCCAGGCTTTGGGAAGTTATAATAGGAATGTTTCCTTATATTTTAGAGGCAAAATGATTACTTGAGATTTACTAGTTATATTAATCAGTACTGAAAATAATCTTTATTTGCAGCCTAATATTTCATTTTCTAAAGACCTTTTAAACTGAGTCAAAACAACAGCTCAAAAGTTAGTTTTTGTTTTTCAATATTTTCATTGTTTTTGTCAGTTAATAATTATCCACACATCATCTTGCAGTAGTCCATTTAATTAAAAAAAAAACATAAAACCTGAATCCTTTCATGTACAAGTGTAAACAGACAGTCATGGGTTTTTTTTTCCACCTAAACTGTAAAAATTAAAATGTGACTGCTGTTTAAATTGGCCATTTCATTCTCAGTGATTCATTATACATGCAACGAGATATGTGATTACCATTTTGAGTATCAGCCCCCCGTTCAATCATCCACCCACCACCCCACCCACACACACCCACACACACACACACAAGCACATTGAAGGTCAGTTTAAAAGGACAGGTTTGCTGTTTGGATTTTTAAAACAGAGGCGAGTGAAACCGTTCAGTACCTGTGTTTTTTGAGCTCGTCTTTGTGACTCAGTGCCCACCATCACTGGCACCTGTTAGGGGTTAAATGCCAAACTGATGGGCACGTAGCCAGCGTGGATTTTTCATCTCAGTGCTGCTGAAAATAAATGCTAATGGTTCTGCTCACAGCGACGGTGGCGAAAAAAACAGTAGCATCTAATCTCTGACATGATGCAGTGTTCACTATCATTAATTTATTTTTCATGTTTCTACGGAGCTGTGTGACTTCAAAATCCCGTCTGTCAACTTACCTGTCTTGATCTGCTGTTGTGATTGTTTGGCGATGATCATCGTGGCATTACTTCCAGCGCACAGAAGTGAAAAAATGTTTTAAGGGAAACAGTTTATGACTTAATATGAAAGGGACATCAAGAGAGCAGGCTAGCTGAAGAATTCTTTCAGTGTTTCATCCCCTGACTGTTTTTCTGTCTTTACTCCTGTTGTGTTCTTACATCAAAGGAAATGCTCCATTTGTCTTGGACAGACCGAGACTCTGTGACCAGCTACTCTCTCATGTTGCATTCATGTTAAGTTTCTCAAAGAGCTTTTGGAGCATGAAAAAGCACCTTTAAGAGCTACATTATGCTGCTTTTCTCCTGCTGTCTGTTGTGCACCTTCCACTTATGTCTCTTCTCTCCTCCTGTCACATATTCTGTTTTTGTATCTGCAGAGGAAATAAGTCAGATGGAAGAAGGGACCTGCCAGCCGACTTGCTCATCATTCATCACAGTCTGTTTGTGGCCACTGTACGCAGTGGGTGAGTCAGCAGCAGCAACCGGCGTATCTAAGGGTGAGACTGCACCACCACTCTGAGGATGACTGAGGGGGCATTTGCAGTCTTCGGGAAAGTGGACAGCTGTGCTGCTTTTGGCATGCTGTCAGACATCCTGCTTGCTTGCCTGCCTGCCTGCCACCTATGACCCGGCCCGGTGTGGCTGGAATGCTAATGAGTGCAGTATATGAGCATTGTCATTGGAGGAGTACGCTCTGAAATGTCATTAGCGCCGAGGCCGGCCCATGCTAATCGCTAACATCTTGAAAAGGCTGCTTGTGACATTGGTGCAGGGCCTGAATGAGTTGTGATAGCTGATGATTGTTATCGGCTCACAGTGGAGACGCACTACCCCCCCTGTCAACGTGCTGCTGCTGCTGCTGCTGCACCTATGAATGCACCGTGACACAAAGCCCAATCTCACATCCTGCTAAGAGGATTGATAATGCAGCCAAGGGTAAAAAACATTGGTGGCGAGTTGGTATTTTCTCATTGAATGGTCATACAGAGTATCAGGCAAAGCCGTTTATGCGATGATTTGGAGAATAAGCGATTTGTCACAGAAAATCCTGCTGATCCAGGCAGGCTTATTCATTAAAGAGTTATATAACTTAGATAAACCCCATCCTGTCCCTCACGTTGAATTATGTTTACAAATGCACGTTGCATTTTCATTCAAAACCAGACACCTGTGCAACAAACCACATAGCTGATGTTATTCACACAGTCTCCATTTCCCTCTAACACAAACATACACATGCATATTGAGTAAATGTTTACCTATTAGCATTTCAAAACAAAGGAGAATATATTAAATACTTATCATGTGTGCCTCCTAACGGATTGTCATTTGGCTCATCCTGTACCCGACAAACATACAGTGTACACACTGATGTGAAATTGTTAAATATCACCACAGCATCATGTTGAAGTTGCATGTCGGGCTCAAGGTAACACTGGCACAATGTTTCCATCAGTGTCATAATGAGGCAAAGTGGTCAATTAAAACCTGATCAGCCACCCACCAGCTAACCTTTAACTATGTGCACCATCATTATTGTGCCTTAGAGTATGTACAAGAGTTTTAGTACCAATACCAAAACAAATCTTTATTCAGAGAGTAAAGAGTTACAGCAGCATATGCCATCTGCTTTTTTTTAAAAAAAATAGTAACCATTTAAAGGTATTTTAAAAAGAAAAGGGAGAAAAACAAACATCAACAATGCATTGGAACAAAGCAAGGCATAAATTTCCCCTCTACTGTCTTTACATATATATTGACCTTAGCTTTATCCAGATCCAGATTTGATTGCATCCTCATTGTTTGCAGCGAAGATGATCCGGCTCTCACATCGTATGGGAGTAGTCACTGCTTTTTCCTCAGGGAAAACATACGTTTTTCCATCACTATTTTAGATGTTTTGTATTTTGAGTGTGTGCGCTGGTGGGGTTTGGGCAGCACTGCTGCTGCTACTAGCTACATTTGATCTGATTCAATCTGAACAGTCGCTGCTACACTAAGCTGTACTTTCAAATAGAGGAAATGGTAAGCAATTTGAGGCAGTTAATATTCATAGTGAGAGCCAGCACTTGCTCACTCAAAGTACCTTTGCTATGAGTAACACAAACATGTTTTCCTACAAAGACTTCTCTTCATTTAACAAAAGAAGCCAATCTTCTCATATGTTAAATCACATTCAAACAAAAGCAGCTGCACAGTAATTTGGTCTAAACAAAATACAGTTTGAAAAAGGAAAAAAGGGGTTTTACATCAAAAAACTGTCAAAGAATCTGAGCAAACATTCAGTGCCAACATTATCTCTAGGATTCACGTCCACACTCATACCAGAGTTTATTTACCATGATAACAATCTTTGACTAAACCTTTACCTTACCACTGTTCCCATACACAGATAGCATGGAAAGAAAGAATTCTAAAAACACTGATATTTGACACGGAAGAATGTCACTAAATACAGAGTTTATGTCTTATATTGACACAAACAAAAAACGCAGAGGTAAATTATCCAGCCTACTTGTGCAACTTTTAGTAACACTACTAAAAAATATAAAAGAAACATTTTTGTTTTCACATCCGTCTTTTATAAGTTATAGTAAAAGATTAGATCTGTTTCTGTACAAACAAAGGACTTATTTCTCTCTGATTTTTATTTCACAAATTTGTGAGCACATTTGTTTGTGAACACTTATTCTTTGCCAAGATAATCCATTACACCTGACAGGTGTGGTATTTCAGGATGTTGATTAATCTGCATGATTATTGCACAGGTGTAACTTGGGCTGCACAAAAAACAGATTTTAGAAATGTGCAGATTTTTTTCTTCAGCTTTTGGAAAGAATTTTGATTAAGTTGTAGTCTAAAAAGCTGGCAAGCCCTTCAGTTCAGTAAATGGTAGTGTTTCTATTGTTTGTAAGTCATTGACAAACAGTGCCGGCTGCAGCACAGATGCAGGGAAACTACACATAATATACTTAAACAACTCATGAGTGAAGGTCAAACTCATTACTGTAGCTAACAATTAATGCTAAGGTGAAGAAGAGGATACCGGCAAGCCCATATCTTATTTTATGCATACCAATCAGATAGTAATGGAGGGCCTGCGGTGCTCTTTCACTCAAGCAGAACATTACTTGCAGTATTAAATTATTTCTCATACTGGTTGTGTTGATGCTCATATAAATGGACTGTTTGGCTCTTTAATTGAGACAAGCAGTGCCTGCTATTTTCCCCCTGATTAGACCGGGCTAAAAACAGTGACCTGTCCTAATGAATCCCAAACATACAATCAAACGTAGCACCTTGAAATGTAGTCGGCGTGACTTTCTGACCTTACTGAATTCATCCAACCTCGGCTCCTCCTCTTGTAGGCAAAATGAATGGAGTAAATTGGAGTTATTTACTGTGGTACAAAAAGCCTGTGAAGTTAAACAATGTCAACCAGTGAAATAAGAACACTGATAAAAAATATTTTTATCACCAGTAATAGAAAATGAACTTTCTTCCTTGTTGTGTAATTTCTGCCAGACAGCTACAATTACCAACATCCTCATTTACGTTGATGGCCCATTATACTGCAATTACCACTACAGCATCATGCCATAACTTAAAGTAATGATCTAAATCTGGCCAGCTGCACTTACAGCTTCCTCTCTATGACTCATTGTATCCGTGACCAGATTTTAATGTTCAAACCAGCCGATAAATACTGACATGTGTAAATAAAATGGGCTCAAAACAGGTTCCACCGATACTCTGCCTCCTCACTGTTGTCTGTATAATCATGCTTGCATATGACCCAGCACTCTCGGAGAAAATCACTCTCCATCTGCTGCTTTAGGAAACGAACACAAGCTGTTTTCGGCTCAACACATCTAACTCGCACACCTGCTACTGTTAGAGAGACTTGCAGCTCGCAAAATATTATAAATTAGCTTCCCTCTGCTTCTGCTAAATGTAATGGGCTATATCAAGTTTACCAAGGAAAATTGCACCACTCCTTCATGCTACTGTGATTCTAGGTGATTGTGACCTTTACAGAAAATAACTTGTCATTTAGATTTTAGAACTTTCTCCCATTTTCTCCTGTTGTGTACCCATGGTCATAAAATAAAGTGTAGGGAAATACTATTAGCACCCTGTGAGCATACCAGTGAGAATTGATGGAACCTCAAGAGGACAGTTTGACATTATTACTATGTAAGAAAGCTATTTACACCCTCAAAATCACTTAAACCTTGCATGACACTGCAAACTTTATCTCATCAAAAAATGTTACCACACATCTTTCACCTTTACAGTTCTGTGGAAAAATGGCCATTGTGTGGAAACAGCTTTTCAAGTTTATTCTGCCGCCTGGATCACATCATTGCAAATCAGGTGTGTAGGCAGTGGCGCTGCCAAGACGGGGGCTGTTACATCTGCTGTGTTCCCCTTGCAAGCACATGCATAATATGTTTCTATCTGATTTGTTATTAATTGTTATTTGTCGATTTTTATCTAAATGTTTATATAAGTGGTCGCATCAGGCCAACCCTGTGGAAAAATATCCAGGCTTGCCACAGTGCATTGGCTGATTTTTGCGACTTTGAATCAAAACAAATAAAAATGACTACAATCTGAGTTTTTGTTCAACTTTGTCATTTTTATTTTCAGCAGCAGGAGTACAACCTTAAAAAAAAAAGAAAAAATAAGAGCCTTGATGTTGATGAAGCAGTCATACGCTAGATTTTATGTTACCAATGCTTTGTTCATTTTTGAAACTGACCAACCCTGGTCTCATAGCTTCTGCTTCTGTTGTGACAAGGGCTCCGTTTGAACTGTGGCAAATTTGAACTGTGACAGACTGAGTTAACTCTGTGTCTTATCTGTCTGTCTGAAACTCCTCTTCGTCACCTCTCCTGTAGCTTTTTTGGTGTCTCGTCTGTCTGCTGCACTCCTCATCTCCTCGGCTCTCTCCTCCTCTTCTCTTCTCCTCTCTCCACTCCCGGTCATGTGCCACCCAAAATATATTTTTTTTGATGTGCCGATTAGATCATAAACACATTTTATCTATCAGTTTAATTCATGCATATAACAGCAAATTATCTTAACAAACCAAACAATATCAGAACATACAAAAGTGAACCACTAATACATTCATGCATCATGTAAATGCTAAAAACAGTTGCTATTAAAGCTCATTATTCCATATGGGCTGACAGTATTGGATGCCAACTACAGGCCAAAATTCAGTGAGTAAACAGATGTACTGTGCATCAATCAGCATTCTATTGCTATTTATTACCTACTGCAGTGTAATCAGTGTATTCTGTGCTCTCTCCATCTGATATGAAATATCTTCACAGGCTCATTCCTTCCTCTGTTCTGCTCTTGTTGCTCTTTCAAGTTCTCTCTTTCTCTCATGATTTACATAGCTATAATTAGAGGCCATCTTGCGAGACACCAGCCATGATGCCTGTCACCATGTTGACGTTCAGAAACATGAGCACTCAGCAGTCATTACTTAATTATTCCATAAGTAAACAAAACTCACTGGAAGGAGTGAATCAATCTTTAAACTAAACCATTATTTTGAAATAATAATAACAACTACGCATATGTTGAGTTTCAGTATATTGCACCACTGACATGTTATTGCTTTCATCCAAGAGTCGGATGACTTTGCAGCATTTATCACCCCCCGCTTAGATCAGTGATGGAAACATGACATGGGGGTGAACATGCTCGAATTTACCCCCTTTGAGCTAGATGCTATGACAACATAACCTGAAACGAGCTGAATTTTACCACATTTCTTGTTTCTGTTGTGTGGATGAAAACTGCAAGCTACACACGCAATACCCGATTTTTATTGGCCACCAGGGACGGCAATACATAAGCTGTGCATATGTATATGTATGTGTATATTTATAGGCCTAACATTATTAGGATAAGACAGTTGCTTATGTAGATATCCAGAAATTACAGAGCAGCATTAGTATTTATTTGGAGACATGATTCTGGCTCCCTAGCAAATGTAAGTCCAAGGGCCCTATCGTACACTTTGCGCCGCTCGCCAGCGGTGCATTGGGCGTGGAAAGTTAAAAATTAATTCAGGGGAGTTTCCAGGTCAACCTTTGC
>JAQNCA010000014.1:12164699-12188829 GCA_029783725.1 Acanthurus tractus
TTCTGCCGAATTCATGCTCTCCTGCTCTCGAGTAGATATCGCTTCTCCTAGTGTTGGTGTATTTTTGTTAAACTGAGTTTTTTCTTTCCTGGACTCTTTTGGTTATGCCCATTGCGGCATTTATTTTGTTTTTTTCTTAAGTAGGCATTTTTTCCCTGAAGTGGTGATTTTTAGTTTGTTTGAATATCCCGCACGGCGCTTTTTGTTATTTCCCTTTTGTGAACGAATAAACTTTAATTTTGACAAGATTCTGCATTTGGGTTCTGGCTCCTTCGATCCTACCGTAACAAAGTCAGTATTCCATATGTGTGTGTGTGTCTGTGTCTTTGTCTGTGTGTGTGTCTTTTATTACAGTTGATGTAGCCGGAACAAATGTACATAAAAAGCTTTTTGACCAAATTACAACACTGACTGTGAGAAGTTGTGATGTAAAGAAGCTTTATTTAAGCTTAATTAACACTAAGTCATTGTGCTGCTGTGTCATTAGATCCTGTATATTCTTTGAAGCTGTTGCCAGGGCTCCTGTTGTGCCCCGACAACAGGGTCCAGCTCTTGGCTTAAAGTAGAGCCCACTTGGCTACATTCAGCAACATCTAGCTCTGCTCTGCTTTCTGCTACTTCTTCTGTTAATGTTCTCTCTATCTCAGCCATTCCAGTTGCTCTGTCCCTCAGTCTCAGGGTCCAACATTGCCCTGCTTTTTCTTAATTCCTCCTCTGCTCTGTCTCGCGGATGCTGGTAGTACTCCAGTGTGCTGCTCTGTCCATTGGTCACAGAGTTGAGGTGAGCAAGGGTTTTAGGTTGAGGCTCAGGGTCAGGGTCAGTATCGTGACTCTCCAAATAGCTTGTGTCAAGTGAGGACCATCTATGGCTGCTGGTGTTTGGAGATATGCTGCACTAGTTAAGGAGCCTTGAAAAGCCGTTTTTTTAAGCTGACCATTGGTCCTCAGCTCCTATTTTTGGAGCGTTGGCGATATTCTTCCAGCTCAGTTTCATTGCAGTTTCTTTGGATGATGTTGTTCTGCAGGGCAGAACAACATCATCCAAAGGTCCAGTTGGGAGCACAGCTCAGCCTCATTATCCTCGTTCATCGCTTCTCGCAATGTCACCTGATCCTGCAGGAAGAGTTTGACCCATTTCAGATGGTTCTGCTCCATCTCATAGACTTCCATTGGATATTTCTGGTAAGCAAGCTCCTGCTCTAACTGTATCTTACTCAACTCCTGATGTTCATTACTCGAACGAAAGACCAGCTCATTCTTCAGCTGTCTGTAAAGAAAAGTTTCCATCTCCAGCTCCACCTCTAGATCTTTTACCTTACAATTCATTTGTCCGAGTTCCTTTTCCTTTTCTATTAGCTTGCTCTCTAGATGGTTAACCTTTCTTTAGAGCTGATCCTTCTCCTCCTTGAAGTCATTGCAGTGGCGTTTGCAGACTTCCAGAGAAGCTTCATTCGTTGACAGCTACTTTACTGAGTCAGCAAGTTCCTGCCTCAGCTGAGTTGTTGCAATGCCTTGGTTTTTGGCCTCCTCTCGCTATTGCTGCAGTATCATGCGCTCACTCTGGATTTGGGCTCTGTATGCACACCTAACCTGCTTCCTCTCTGCATGCGGAATGCTTCTATGTTCTTGATAGTTACGCTTGCCTGGTCCTTCTCCCGCTGTGAGCTGATGAACTTCGCTCTTCAGACTGTTTGCATGAGCTTCTGCCTTGGACAGCTTCTGGGACAGGCTGCTGACTGCCTCACAAGGACTGCTTCAGCTGTGAGACCTTCTTCAGGACACCGGTGTTCATCTTGTCCTGAAATTTTCTTCTGAAAGATCCCAGCCTTCTGTTGTAGCTCCTTATTTTTCTGCATCAAGGTTTTTTTCTTACTTTTTTCTTGCTTCAATTCATCCTGCATTTCAATGGGGTCTCTCTCTTTGCTCTTCATTTCTCTAATTCTTGGCTTCAGACCATGTTCATTCTCTTGGAGTGTCTGTACTTCCTCTTCCTCCAAGGTAGTAAGTCTTATTTATTTTGCATCAGTTATGAGTACAATGAAAAAAAACCCTCAACAGCATTTGTTCTATCGTACTCATGCTGTTTCAGTTATATAAACAGGTATGTGTATGTGTGTATGCGTGTGTGTGTATAAAACTGCCATTCCTGGGATCTAGAATGACCTTGAAGTTAACATGCCATTACGAGTTTAGAAAAGCGTTTAACCTGCCTCTAAGACAACTCTTAATTTTAATCAAAGTAAGGATGTATTCACGTGTTTATCATACATCATTAAGTATCATTACAGCTACGATAAACTATGCTATCAATCATTCATTAGCTGTTTATTCACACTTGATGATGATGCTTGATGCTTGATGGAGTAATTAAAAAATGTAGGCAAATACTTCAATAAACACTTAAAAATGCCATTGTATCTGTTTACAGCTACATGACTGTGCATCATAAAGAATTTATTAAGTGACCATGTACGCCTTAAATGCTAAACAGGGGCTGTCAAATTTAATCATAGTGGATACAGGAAGTAAAATCTTGCTTATAGGGTGGATTGACCATTGTTGGCAGTGTCACCTGAAAATATACAACCCTAGGCATCATAGTCCAAACCCTCTGTTCATTTGTCAATATCACTTGCCATTTTTTCTTTCAAGGGCACATAAACGAAAGGTTGAGCGCAGACATTGAACCTAATTATGCTGATAGTTGTGGGACTCTAAAAGCCGTGGGTCATTAGCTCTCATAAAGGTGTACATGCCGTCCCCTGAGTGACGTTCTGCTGAGGACATGGAGATGCATCTGATGCATTTTTATTATAGACTCCACAATGACTGCCGAGGGAGGCTGGTCGATAAAACAAAGGCTTGGGGAGTGTCAGGAGTGTATTGTTTTTTTTAAACTGTCAGGCCTGCCATCACACATTTATATTGAATCTATGCTCTGTATGCAGGACTGTATCATTTATCTGCAGAGTAAGCCACTGTTGTTGTTGTTGCAGCAGTGTGGCAAAAAAATTCAATGCATGATTTTTGCTATGAAAGGGACTTAAAAACTGGATAAATATACTTGTCTGTTACCTTATCACAAATGTTTTTCTACTTCAGCTGAGGGTTTTTTTTCCCTGAATGTTAAGTTTACAAATTGAAGACATCTGGACAACATAATTTGGAAAAACATGCTTCATTTATTGTTATTGAAAACTGCAGCACTTTAGCTTTTCCTTTTCATTTAAAATTCTTGTGCATGTTTCGAGCTGGCTGTTCTCCCACAGGACATGTATCCATCTCCTTGCACACAATAAAGCTTGATTTATTTTCAGTCTACTCCGTGCATCCGATAATGGTGTTTAATCTGATTCAAGGCAGAATCCTGGCATCCAGGTAGGGAACACTTCTGTTTGTCTCCTCTTGGATTTGAATCCCTCTTTTTCTCTGGGACCTAAAACAAAGCATGTGCTGGATGTGAGCCACTACACAGACGAGTAGCTCAGAAAATGATCTTCAGCATGCATCAAGCAATGATTCAGGTGGGGAGACTGAATGGAGCTCCTCTGCACAGCTCTCGTTGCAAAACAAACAAATTAATGTGCTTGGATAGTTGCTCTACGTATAGCATTAGAAGGATAACAGCTCATGGCTTTATGATTAAATCTACCATTTGTACGCATACACAACATATTTCAAATACCACAAATGCTTTGTCACCATTGTTTCATAGAAACATATTGTCTCTGCGTGAAACTTCCAAGGTAGTTTATGTATTGCGTAAAGGTCGTGCATATGGATTTTAATTAGATTTCATTATTATATCTAGACCAGCACAAAAAAATAAACAGTGTAAGACCTTTAAAGGCACATAAGGAAGACTTGTGGGGGTGCATTGACGTTGAAATTGATTTTTGTCCTTTCATCTCCGTGTGATATCACATCTTCCATATACAGAAATACCCTAATGTGTCTCTAATCTCACACCTCACTGCATGGTTTTATCATGTAATCCTTCGCCTACGTTCAGTAAAATGCCTGCAGGATGCCTTGAATCCAGGTGACATAGAGCCCAAGGAGCACATAAGATTGCTTCAGAGGTGAAAGGTAGCAAAAACAAGCAGGCATACAAACAAAGGTCCAGGCAGGAATGTCACATGAAAATAATATTCTTACTTACAGGTCAAAGAGACATCTCCATGGGATTCAACTCCACTGCACAAGCTGAGCTTTAAAGATGTGATTTGTTTCTCTTCCAATATTTTTTCATTCTGATCTTACGTACATCTGTCCTCTACGGTCACTCAGAGCAAATAATATTAAAATTGTGTTAATAAAGGCAATGTAGCAACACAACAGCAGCAAAATTTTCAAAGGGAGAGTTTACATTTTTTGAAGTGGGGTTGTATGAGGTATAATCTATATAGTCAGTGTACCTGCAGTAGATGGAGGGCACACATCAGTTTGTAAAAACTGCAGGGGTACAGGTGTAGACAGCCAGGCAATGTCTTGTTGTTAATGGAGACAGCAGCAAAAGCACATTACAGCTCCATGAAAAAAAGGGCCAGAAAAAAAAATCAGTTTAAGTGTATAGTATATTTAGAATATTTGCTGCAGTTTGTCTTGTTGTCAGACAGACATTTCAGACGGGGAACTAGAGCCTTAATATCCATCCATGCTCTCTTTTAAACCACCAGACTCCCTTTGACAAAACAGTAATTTTACCTTGCAGGATGTCACTGCCTCCAAACTAACCCTTTCAAAGCTAGTTTGAAAGGGTTAGTTTGGATACACCGCAGTCAAACGGTGCCAGTTTTCTGTCAATAAGGGTTGTGTAGCATACACCATTTATATGTGGGCATTTTCTTAGACAGCTTAAATGTTTTTCTCACTGCTGTCCCGATTGCATAGCTTCCCACACTGGTACTTCAGTCTGTTTCTGCAAAGTGGGGGCGTGCTGACCGCCATCTACTGTAGGTTTATACACTGTCAATGGATAAGTACCTCATACAAACCCACTCCAAAAAACATAACCTCTCCCTATCATATTCCTCCTAAATCCATGATGGATGTCTGTCTCCTCTACAAGTAGAGTCATAATCTCAACAAGGGTTGATAAGGCAACAAATAGTGGAATTTACTTGCATATATGTTCAGTAAATGCACATGTAATGTCTTCAAGGCTGACAAAAGCAACTTCCTGAACTGTTTACAAAATAATTTCACTTGCACATACTGACTGACCTAAAGTGCAATATCATTCTACATTGTCTGTAACATCATATATGCAGTATTTGTCCGACCTATGGGTTAAATGTCCAAATGAAAATGAATATGGGCAGTATAAAAAGCAATTTCATGTTCAGACACTTAACAGTTTCCACTCATTTAAAACATCTGGGATAGAAAAGATAGATTGTTCCATTATAAGAGTAAAGAAACCTAATTCAGACTGATAAAATGGTGTGAGCAGTCTGACCTTGCTGCTGGGTTGTTTTCAGTGCAAAGCTCTGCCAAGCATGGCTACTGACTGGAAACTCTTTTTCTTTTCTTTTAACTTGATTGGGTCAATAAAACCATGGACATATAAGAAATGTTCACAAAACACAGAGCTGTACTCTCTACCAAATCTATTTTGTTATATTCCCTTTATTTTAACTATGCATGACAAGGATAGAGGACAGTGACATATTTCCCAATAGCACTCCTTTTGTTCATCTGCATAACTCCAATTTTCATAATTGCATTGCTCAAATGGATCTGCAGGCACCTGCCCAGCAGCACTGTTTGGCACTCTCCCATATGCTGCATTCAGACTCTGGCTAGTGATTTTTCACACTTGTACTGAAGAGAGAGAAAAAAGCAGGCTAGTAAAATATTTATCCCTCAGTTTCACATAAATTGCATCTCATTATCAGTTGTGCATACAGTTACATACTCTTACAGATATTAATATTAAAGTACTTTCATCTGGGACTCTGTAATTGACTTCAAATTCTGCACGGTGCTTGTAGTCTCTCCTGGGTGAGTTTAATTTTGTGGATATATACTCTTCATTATGAGACTCCATGGCTTATTTTCTGGGAAGAACATGTAACTCAACATATTCTCTCTGAGCACACACCCTCTCCCACAAGTGTGTGCCCTTCATCTGGCGTTGATCTGGTGTTCCCTTCAATTTTGAACAGATTCACATTCTACAGGCCCAGACAAGAACCTCTCGTATTATCTTAAAAGAGCACTCCATCAATTCACAGTGGAGCGCTAAGTAATTTAACTGAAGTATTGTACTTCCTCATGTTTTACTTGATTTCTTTTTGACTCTATTCCTTCATTTCACATTTTAGGGCAAGTATTGCACTTTTAAGTCCATTACTTTAATTTTTTAGTTACAACTAGTTACTAGTTACAGATAGATTTTGATTTTTGTTAAAGGTCTGGTGTAGCATTCATTGGCATCTGTTGGTGACATTTCTGACCAATGGAAAATCACTTGCTTTAGTAGAACTAGGAAAAACAAACAAACCATGAGAGGTAAACTCAAGATTAAATTAACAAGAGTTAATTTAATCATTATTGCACAACCCAAGGTTGTATAGCAAAATGCAGGTTTTAGTCATTCTATGTTAAAAATGTGTTAATTAATACATTTTTATTAAGGTAATTAAAATAAAGCAAAGGATAAGCTAGGAAGTCTTATAGCCTGAGAATAAAAACTGTCCTTTAGTCTGGCCCTCTGTATCTCCTGCCAAACAGCAGCATGGCTGTGGCTGCGACAGTCTTTTAGTATCCATTGGTCTTTGCGGAGGCACCTATTGATATCACTGATGTTCAATAAATTGGCACAGATTATATCCTGTTTGGTTTTAATAACCTGCCGCAGAGCCTTTATGTCCTGTCTGTATCATTACAAATGCAGGACTTTTTCTTTCAACAGAATATTTTTACACAGAAATATCACTACTTTTACCTTAGCTAACAATTTATATACTTCTTGCGCAATTGGTCAAGTTAGTGTTGCCATCTTTAAGCACTGTTTGGCTCATCATGGGCAGAGTAAAAAAGCAGCAAAACCATAGTTATTGTCTTTTTTATTCTACACAATCTTCGTCCTTGGTGAAACCTGGTGGCTTGGAGTAGCCCTGAGCTGTTAGCCTCAAGCAAAAAATGAGGAGTGGGCTACAAGAGGTCTGATAAGCTCAACTCTTTATGAATCCATACCCACAGATTCATCTTATTTTCAAGGTGCCACAACATGCTTAATGAACCCTCTTTTAAAAAAATAAAATCAAATAAATACCACTGTTGTACTCCTCAAGAGCTGTGAACAAACTCTAGTTTGTAATATCAGGTCCCCTCACTCTGTTTTTTAATACCATGAGTTTATGACCTTGATACCAACAAACTCAAGCTGGCACAACAAAAAAAAAACAGACAAGGGGGCTTTTTCTAGAGTCATCAAGGCACAAGTAGCGCATGTTGCAAAGTGAATTACATTTCACTTGTAAGATATTCCAGAACATATACATTAAAAAGTTGTGTATTTATGGCTAGCATAAATATAATAAAAGTGTGTGAAGTACTTTGATGAAAGTTTTATATCTATATTGATCTAAAAGGATAGATATGTACAGGGTCAATTTGACCAAGCGAACATTGCTAATAGGTCGAAGAAGTGGATCCCACACAATGATTAAAGGCAGACAGAGACGGATAAAGCCAACATGAATGACTCAGACCATCCTGACGTTATCAAACTGAGCAACAGGTGCATGACGAACAAAAGTGTGTCTGTTCATCCTTCCAGACCTCCTCTGTCCTCTGGAGTTAATGGAGTCCTCTGAAAGTAAAAGCACCTGCTTTGAGAATGTTGCATGTAATTCAGTCGAGCAGGGAAAGGGCAAAAAATTGGAGCAAAATGGTATTTGTATCACTGCCATCCCCACTTGGACAGTGAAATATTCGACCTTGCTTATTATAATAAATTTATGAATCAGGCCAACTCTCACCACCTCAGCAGGTTTGATTTGCCTTGGAATAAATTGTCTATAAGCTCACTGATGGGATGTAATGTCAAGTTGGTATTTGATGTTTCATACTGGTAATTATGCAGGTGAGTGGAGTGATTCATTTAAATGATTAGTCGTGGCAAGAGGAATCTGGGCTGCATGATGTTAGTGGGAGGCTGCTTGTGAGTACATGATGGAAAGTTAAACTCTGAGGGTCATGTCATAAATGTGCTGTTTGACTCAGAGGATGAAGTTTTCTGCCGTGATGCTGACAAGATGATTTTCTTTTATCAGGACGCATCACTCTGACAGCTTATTTTGTAGAGCGCTATGTGCTCATGTGTCCGAACATCTGCCAGCACTAGCAGTCGCACTCTGCCTAAAAAGACGCCAGCTAGTGCCAGGAGGAAGATAAATGCGGCAACTTCTGAATTATTGACGAAAGTCAGAGGTATGTTAATTTTAATAACTTTGAACATGAGGGGAATTTGAGGATTGTCATTGCTCAGACAAACAGAGCAAGGACATAAAAGCATCCTCTTATTTATCAACAGGCCAACTTCTAGAAACAAAGGAAATCCCAGAGCAAGCACTCTAGCTTGGCCAGCACTATCTCAGCAGTGCTAGAGAAAAGTCTGACAGCGACAATTATCATCCTGTCATGGCCGGTCAGAATTCCTTTAAATCAATCCTAATCATTTGGGCAACACAAAGCCCAAGATGCAGTGACGGTGCCCTTGCAAAAGCAGCTACATGAGGATAGCAGAAAAGAGGGAGAAGAGAAGGAGAATGTGGACTGAAATAGTTGCCAAATGTCAAGTTTATACCTACAGTCACATCCAGTGAGTCAGACTACACAGCAGCTGAAACCAAGCTTAATGATGAAACACAAAACTGTGCTGACTGTGGTGCACAACCAAGATACAGCAGCCTGAACTTATGACTGTTGCAGCC
The DNA here is from genome assembly GCA_029783725.1 of Acanthurus tractus. Classification (NCBI taxonomy): domain Eukaryota; kingdom Metazoa; phylum Chordata; class Actinopteri; order Acanthuriformes; family Acanthuridae; genus Acanthurus; species Acanthurus tractus. The sequence goes on from JAQNCA010000014.1 coordinate 12,173,645, forward strand.
AGTGTTAGGTTTTACTGAACTACATGTAAACTTTAAGTATACTGATACTTTAACTACACTCATATTTGCAAATAAATTCACAAAATAAATTTTTTGGGTCAATTTTTATGGTCTTAGCTAATAAAAACTACAAAGACTTCTTTTTTCATTTTCCCACTGCTTCTCTATTGTATTATTTTTTTAAATGTACCTTTTAAATGTACTATTAAATGTAAATGAGCCCTGCCTGATTTTTTTTCATCCTAACCACAGAAAAGGCATGCCCTTGCAATGCATCCGTCAGGCAGCCACCACCACACACTTGACCTTTGTGTATTTGTTGCTTAGTTGCTCAAACAGCGTCATCATGGACAAACCTCCCAAATTTCCGCCCGAGAAAGAAACGCCAGAGCAGCACAAAATACACAACACTGACTCGCTCCACTGACAATACCTACGTCTTTACCGAGCTGGACAAGCCAAGAGTAAACACACTCTGAACTGAAAAGACGTCAAGATTTGTCATATGACACAGGGGAAGAAACAGAAGAGGACGCTGACCCATGGGAGAAACAGTGAGGGGGGATTAAGCAATAGGCTGTGACAGCCGTTATGTCAGACTGGCTTTAGAGACAGAAGTTCACAGGTCATAATATTGTTAGGATGCTAAGAACTTATGTTTGCAGTTGGCACACTCATTTTGATGGCAGTGGTTTTACAGCTAGAAACCGTGGGAGTGACAAATCGCACAAAATACCAGTTTCTACATAACGCTGCCAAAAAAGATTTTTAATAAAGTATGATCATTCTTTTTCTTACAAAATACTTTGTGCTACTTTTTCTGAGAAGCTGAAGTTCACCAAACTAAATTTACTTTGAGTGTTAAGTAATTGGTAGCTTGTGAAGCTATGCTTTCAAAAGGTATCCTCCCCTTCACTGGTTACAGCCATTGTCTAAATACAGTCTATGTGAAAAATCACATGTGTGTAATAAAATAATGTAGTTTTAGACAATAACCCTAAGATTTCTTTTGTCTCAATATCCTATAGATTCATGTTTTATTAATCCTAATTTGCATTCAAAATTAATTCAATTTAAGATGATCCATGGCTGTTAATTTCTTGGGCATTTGAAGAAATATTCTGTCATTCCCTCCTTCTGTTTTTCTTCAGCACTCTTTACATCATGTAATAAATGGTGATAACTTTCAACAATCCTCTGTGACTTGAAAATTAGCACAAGTTGTTGAAAGCAAAATGAAAATTGATCCCTGAGCTCTGGTGGTGGTGGTACAAATTATCTGTGAAAGAAAAAACACATTGATGTTTTACTTCACAGGGACACAAACGAGGGTTTTTTTTTCTCTTTTTGCAGAATATTCTGGGTGGAGACAGCAGTTACCATGTGCCAACAGCAGTTGCTATGACTTGACGATATACACAGCCAAACATTATAAACTGGTGTCTCACAGCTTGATGATATAAATAAGTCACAACTGGAAAAGATAAATCAAGTATTTCTTATATATCTCTTGTTTTTATGCTGGAGACATAATGGCTGTCTTCTTTTAGAAAGTGGTTACAAGGGAAGAAAACTACACAAACACTCTGTGTGAGGTCTCTCTTCACTGACATCATGTAAATTAATGCGTCTTCAATATACCATGATTATCCATGTTGACACTCTATATTCTGGATTTCTTGGCTATTAAATCATCCATCCAAGTTCTTTGCTGGGATTCGCTGCCCTTCTGTGACAAATGAATCTATTATATACTTCAGGAGCTCCACTGATGGTCCTAGGTGGTTTGAACAACTGAGGTGATTAATGGCAACATGAATTTTGCAGACACCCTCTACTGGCTTCAAATAGTAACTACTACAGCCTCAAATCACTCAAGTCATAACTCTCTTTTTCTCACTCTGCAGAAAGTCATTTTTTCTCATGCTCGCCTCTCCTTTATCCCATGCTGACCACCCAAATCTAAAACTTTCCATGTTTCTCTCATTATCTCAGCATTACAGGAAATGATTCTCCATCCTCCAGAATTAGGTCAACTGCACCAACATATTACATCATGGCAAAGCCTCTCTGAATTTCAGAGCGCAGAATTACTTTGATGAATGAAGTCATTTGCACACATGAACCAACTGTATGATCTTATAATGATTCAACTGTGAAAACAGGAAACAGGATGGTTTAGTTAATATTTTCAGTACAATAAATGCCGTATTTTGTGTTATTTGCTCCAGTTGCACTTGCTGCCAGTGTAAGTTTTCACACTCAAGGAAATAGAATAGAATATCATCAGTAATCAATACAGGGGATATTAGTTCCCTCCCTTTTCACAGGAACTGCAGATGTTCCCATCTGCTCTTCTCACAGGCATCTTTGTTTTAACGCACTATTGCAATTGTTCAAATTAAACCCTAAATCCCTGTGAGGAGCTATGAGCACATTTCAATATCCAAGACTAAGCTGGCTGCTACAAAATTCACATTTTACTTTTGCAACATCTACCTATTTGCTTATCGACTGTCTTCACACCTTCCTATCATCATGATTAATGCAATCTTTTTTGGCACCTGACTTCCCACGGTACATGAATGCATCACACAGGCAGACTTTTCAAATCAATCCATGCATTAAAGCACAAAGATAACACAATTGTGATGAAAATAAAATCTGAGGTAATGATCTTTGGAATTGATTAAGTTCTCTGTAATACCATAAAGAGATTGATCACTGAGGAGGCATCAAACAACAGGTTGAAAAATTATTGTCAGTTAGATCTCAAACACTTAATATTTTAGTGAATCTGCTTAAAAATGCAAAATGATGTCATAGTCCTTTAATCTTTAAATCCGAACTCAGAAGTATCTGTGGATTTGATTTGATCATAACCAAAGTGCCATTTCAGACTCTGAGCCTTTTATCAGCTCCTAAAAATAGCATCTAAAACAACTTAACCTCATACAGTAGAGCATTATTTTTCATAATGTAATTCTAATGCAAATATGACCTACATTTCTCATGGGTTCCTGGAGGCTCACTCTTGAACCCATCTTTGCCGGTTTTGGAGTGTTAGCCCTTTTCAGACTGTCCTGCTCCTGCTGACAGACACTCATGGCACTGCCCTGAAGCATTAATGCAAAGTAGCTTCAATGCAGGACCGTGGCACGCTGACTGGAGGAACTGGAAGACAGACCAACAAAAGATAAAACTATTTGGGGAGAGTAATAATGGTAAAAATAGCTTTTGATTAAATAATGTAAGAGATTGAGAATCAAATAAATTATATATGGTCATAGCCTGAATTGCCTTACATAATTGATGCACACAGTCGTACATTATGTACCAACTGTCAACATGTGAAATCTGTTTGAAAAAATAATACAAGTGTGATTCTCAAACCACTTAAGGGCAAAGAGGAAGGAGATGCCCGTGGGACAGTGCTGGTATCATGACTGGACTAGAATGAATCATGTATATCTCATTTTTCCTTTTCTTTTATCTGAAGCAGATTTAAGCTGTCAGAGAAAGTGTAAGGATGCCTTTAGGGTCTCAATTCCCCAAGGGTGAAAAAGATCAGAATGTCTAATGTCAAAGAACACATTACAAATGCCTCATGAAACCACTAGAAAGTGCTGTGGGAGTGGAGGGTAGTTTTGGGCTTCCTTGATTTTTCAAAGTCTTGGCAAGAAGCTCTGCATGATGCTTCTAAGACTGAAGGAAAATAACTTTCATGACTCAATTTACGCTATGTTGGCTACGAACGCTTTTATGTGTTTGCACCTATCAGGAAGAAAAAAGCGGTGGCTCTGCATGAAAGGCCATGACTTAATGCAGTATCACCTGGGTGCATTTGTCAGGCCTCCATGAATGCATATAGCTGTATAATTAAGTATACTCTTCCCTGTCTTTCACGTGTTTTGGAAAAACCACAGTGCACTGCACACAGGGAGGCTAATAAGTGTTACTGTTCAGGAGAAAATTAAGATTCAACAGGGGCTGAGATGCAACCACAGAATTAATTTACAGCACTCATCTGATGTAGAACCCCTTATTTGCATTTTGTTTTTAATATTGTCAAGTTAAGATTTATCATGGGGAACATGTCACCCCTCTCTGTTTTGGTTTATTGATGTTTTGAGTGTATTTGGGAATGAATATAAAACATTGGAACACTTACATGTTTTAATTAAAGCTATAAGCCTGTATCGTGTCATGGATGATTTCAGACCAGCTGCGAGGCAATGTTTCGCAAAACACAAAAAGTGCATGAGGGCTTTGAAGAGCCTTGTAGCTTATGCTGAATTATGACCACAAATGTTACAATGGGCTTTTAATTTTAGACTGTCCACTTCATACGTTTACAGTGATTGATTTGATTTGCCGTTTTTCAGAGATGGAGGCTGTGTATTCTGCTATGTTAGAAATATTTTGCTGAAACAGTGGTAGAAAAGGACCTTCTGAGGGCATGTTGTAGATACAACCTTAGCAAAAGGAATGTAAATGGTTATTTTTATAATCACATCAAACAATCTGTTAGTTATTTTCCTAAAATGAATCAATCAACCAGGCCTATAAATGCAAGAAAATAGAAAAAAAATCCTATCTGATGCACAGGTTTACATTGTATAATTCACTCGTTTTGCAAGGGATAACAGCCAAAAAAAACCTTCAAAATATTCAGTTTACTGTTGATTACGACAAAGACAAGCATTGAATCGTGATGACTGAGAAGCTGGAGAGTATTAAGCAATTTCACTTCAGAAATTAATTAAGCTATTTGTTAATCATCACAATAGATTGATCAACTAATTATTTGTGTCAGTCATTTATGACTTTTCTAAAACGGAAAAACTGCTGCTCACTGACAGTAGAGGAAGACTCAGATCAAAATGCTAGCAAGTGGAGCTTGAGTTTAGATGATTAAAATTAAAAACAATACACAGTACTGGGAAAAACATAATTTATTAACATGGAAATTACAACTAACATAAGTTACAATTTGTCTGTTCATTTACATTGCAACATTCTGGTGGTTTAATGCACATGAGTTTATATGGATAATACAATCCAAAGAAATATTTTTTGGAGTCTATATCATTAATGTCAAGGGCCAACCTGTTGTATCACCTGAGAGACCAAGGCAGGAGACAAAACAGGGCAGTATTCAGAAACTTCTCCCAAGGTTAACTGCACTTGATCCATGAGAATAGAGTTAGACCTGGAGTATTGTCAACCACAGCAGTGTTTTGCAGCGTGTATGGAGGTAGTTCAGCCCAGAGGATCGTGTGAGGTTGCCCACGAGGCAGTGTAGGGCTTTGAAAAGGTAGGCATTTTGGAGAGGAAGCAGATGGCCCACATTAAAAGCAAAGGGCCCTTGTGACTGTCTTCAATGGCCCTGCAGAGAACTGGGTAATTAAATGAGAAATTTAATCAGATTCCTCAAATTAAATGTCCAGCTGGATAGTTCTGCAAGAACACCACTGACTACACATTTACCTAAGGGAGTGTCATTGGTGGATGCATAATTCTCTGATCAGTACACACTCATACATGATGATATTCCAGGTGATGATTACTGCTAAAGTATTCCATTCACAGTTCTGCCAGCAGGAGGCAAAGGGACATCACTGTGTGGCCACAGGAGGGTCATTTTAATAATGGGGCCTGGGAGGGAGCAACAAAACACTAGGATGACAGGATGGGGGTTGGAATTAGTGAATTTTGCAGGGAGACTATTTTATCCTTTTGACCAAGGCTTCAAGCCATAGAAGAACGTGAAACGGCCTCATCTCGATAATGCTCCAACAGTGTGTTCCGTCATTTGATGCAACATGTTTGATGCAACATTTCAAATGTGCAGCAGAATCCAGTCTGGACTTTGAGACTTGACTATCGGACGTGAGCCACTGATTTCTTGAGTGTTTTTAATAGCGCCGTAGACAGAAAGCAGCCTCTGGGTCCGTTCCGAGTCATTTTGCATTCAGCAAATCCAAGAACCGCCTCCCCTCCCTCCGCTGCTCCCGCCCCGCGCTGGCTCCTTCTCACACGCAGCCTGTCCGGTAGGATGGGACCAGTAGCCAGATATCCATGCATGCCTGACCGCTAGTCTACTTCCTGGATGGAAGAATGGGACATTTCCAGCACCACTTTTCTTCGTATTGTGCATTGACCTTCGTCACGCTGACGCCGCGGATAATCACTTAATAATGACCACGTGTAATCAATAATATTCGACCACTTTTTCCCCCCTGTAGTTAAAGACAGCGATTGATCGCCGATTGACCCCTCCACACTTCGGGAATGTCGCTATCTGGAAGCCCGCTACAGGCACGACGGAGTCCAACAGATTTTGAACTGTTTTTGCACGGCTGTGGCGTGCGTAACGTTTTATTCCTCGAAGCTAAAAACAGCCCCAGCTCGGACCGGAGGAGAATAAATGTGTCTTTTTAAAAAGCAGTGACTCTGTCGCCTAACCGCTAACCAGTACTTTGATGCTCTGCCTTCGTGGCTGGCGTGCCAACTTCGTTTTCAGCTCCGATCGTGTGTATGTGATTTTTTTAAAAGGAGAAAAGACTCAAAAAAGAAAAAAAACAACAAACTTTATCACCCGTTGCCTTTCTGTGACTCTCGATGAGTAGTCTAACATGCGGAGAATACGGGAACAAAGTTGCTGGTGGATTTTATCCTTAATGTTTTTAACCTTGCCCAAACACAAAGACTGTCATCCTGGTAAGTAGGTTACTGTAGTTGCAACACGGAGTAGCTATCATTGATGTAGCCTAACTGCCGAGTGTCCACAGTGTTTAATGTGTCTGTTACAATCGAGGATAAATGCGACTTTTCGTTGTTGAATTGAGGGATATATCAGATATTTCAGATGCAGTGTTTTAGCCTGGGTTCCACTAACGGTTACAGGGCCGAGCCGAGTTAAACGTCCGACGGTGACGTTAAGGCTCAGACGTTTTTAGCCTCCGTGATTTGTGTGCAATGCATGTTATTGATTAGGCAGCGGGAGTATGGCGCAAACTACCGCTCCCCCCCTCCGCTTTATCGTTTAAGGTTCAACATTTTTAAGCTAGTTCTAGTTCTGGTCTCCGTAACTCATGTTTGACCCTGACGTACATGTTAGCTGCAGCCGGTTATTATTCGAATGTACGACATGGTGCGCCGTCTCAAGCATTCAGTCACTGGAAACGTAGGACCCATAACGTTTTTATAGGCACTCGGGAGATTTGTGCTAACGATATTAGTCGAGTTTGTGTACTTTGTTTCGTGTTCAATTACCGGGATATCTGTGTCCGTTGAACTTGTAGTTCTGTTGTGGTTTTTATAAGGTGTCCCAAGTTTTATGATAGGCTTACTGTAATGTTTTCTTTTTTTTTTTTATGGAGGTATAGTCTCTGTATCTGATTGCTGGCATGTGCGTGGAGACCAACAAGCACGAGCGCGATAGTTGGCTCATGGATAGTTGTGCATGTATGAGGGGCGATTAATGCCACCGGAGAACAAATCCTAGGACACTGGCTACTAGTTTGGGATTAGGAGTGCTAAGGAAGGTTAATGCTACTGGAAACCAATTCATCTCTATCTACCCTGTGACTCTTTCTGTACTGTTTACATGTTCTCACCACCGGTTTCAAAAATATGTTGCTACGCAATTAAGAGTAACAATTGCAAGGGATCACTGATTATGGTGCAAAACTGTTTTCCCTTTTAAGAAGGCTTCCTAAAATGCAGTTTATTTGGGTTTAGGACATCAATATACATCAAGATTGACCATGTGACAGCTCTCTAAAAGTATAGTCAATACATCTCGATTGCCCCCTGGTGTCTGGCTACAGTGTAGGTCATAAGCCCCACCCTCCATGTTAGCAGGTGGAACGTAAGCAAAACTATTAATTAAGTTTGATTTTAATGAGTCATTTGATGCTTAAAAATGGAAAGGTTAAACAATTATGATTGGTAGATAACCGTAATATTTGACTGAGTGAGGCAGTCGTGTGGGCGGGATCTTATTACTTTCGTTCCATTTGTGGATCACTACTGTGCAGGCTGGCCCCAAATAATGTAATCAGTGCAAGATGGCAGTGAATGTATCCAGGAAAATGTGGTTTCATTTTTGCACAATATGAGGAAGTGGAGGCACGTGCTTTATCTTGCAGTCCCAAAACCAATTTGCTCTTCTTCCCACTTTTTAGTTGACATAACAGAAATAAATGATCACTTCTGTGATGGTCTAATACTTCTTCATATGTTGTTTGGGATCAGCCAGTTTTTCTACATTTCCTGGATTATGAATCCATCTAAGATGTTTTCTTTGATGCTGACCATTTTTTTGAACGTGGTGTGCTATTTCCTGAACTGAATTAGATTTTCCATAGTTCCAACTGGGCTTTATCTGTCTTCTGTGTTTATTACCTGTGATTTTACTACGGCGCCATGTTGGATGTATCATTACAGTCAGCGGTACATGTAAAGGAAAGCGGAGCATTACATAGATAGGTTTCTAGTAAGTTTTCAAGCCTGTTATTAATTTGTCAAGCTGAGGAGGCAGAAGTAAACGGAGGATATTTTACCAAGCTAAACTCAGCATAGATGCCAGGGACTGTTATTTTGTTATATAGTCAACTCTTAATGAAACGTGATTCATATGACCTGACCGCAAAAAGCTGCAGTGGTGACGTGACACTTCATCTGACCTTGCTCTACATATTACTATCTGGTTAATGGTATAAGAGCGTATCTGTGAACAGTTTAGAAACTATGAATACCTTGAAGCCAACAGAAAGTACCAATGGCAGATATAGGATTTGTTTAGCTACATTTGATCAATGCACTGCAACATCACAGTCATACCAACAAATATAATCAAGGCTGTATTCAATCAAACTTGTACTTAGCAGTCTCTATTTGAATTAAAATGTCCCCTTCTAAAAGCTATGTATATATATATATATATATATATATATATGTCGCAAATTTAGACTCATAGAACTGAGGTTATGGTATGCTGTATATGATCAGGGCCTGACTATGATTTCTTTGTCCATTTATTTCAAACAGGAAAACATCACATGCTCAAACAGTGCTTCTTAACAAGTAGCCTACATTGTTAAGTGTTGTTTTTCCATGTCTGGTTAGTGATGTCTAGTGGTTAGGAGTCTGCACAGAGGGTTTTATTTTGAAAGTTGACCAGATTTTAAGTGTCGTCCTTGTGTCTGATTTCTACACAGCTCTGCTCTGTGCAGGTTTGACTTCCATCAAAAATACATAAGCAGCATAATTCTTCATGGAGCATAGCAGAGGGCCGCTTCTGGGATGCTTCTGAAACGCACTGCCACGTATATGGTGGAATCACAAGCATTTTCTTGAGCAGCTACGATCAGTTTCAGCAGCCATATTGCAACTGGATGCGCCAGGTAGAATCTGTGGGTCAGATGTGGTTTCCCTGTATGAAAGTAGCACAAGCAATTGTCAGACAATTTTGGATGGACAATTTTATTACACCAATTTATCTGCCAGATTTGGTTATTCTCCTATTAGCAGCAAGGCATAGCATCTGTTTTATAATTGTGTTTTGACATTGTGGAAGCTCTGGAGACTCTTCCGAAATACTTCCACAAAGTGTGCATCCCGAGTATATTAGTTACTTGGTGGCACCAATCATCCCCCATAGTGAAGCATCCATGATGTAACACAGGAGAACTGTTCCTCTCTGAGTCACCCCCCTCTGCCCCAAAATCCCCCAGTTCCATGCTTCCAAGTCCTTAGTTTGCAGCTTTATTGACTAGTAGCCATCCAAGCTCCTCGCTCGACAGCTTAGTTTTCTCACATGGCATGTCTCACCTGACCTCTGAAATGCAGCCGAAAGGCAATGCAGGCTGACTGGAAGACCGGCTAGAAAGTGGTGGGGGGGATAAATCTAATGTAACTGCTTGTGCACTGTCATGTAACTGTGTTCTTCTACCATTTGAGTTTATGTAATTGACAGTATTACTTAACTGATGCTTGAGTTAGAACGAAAATAAGATTTTAAACAGAGGGGGCCTGTTTTCTGTTTTAAATCGATTCACACCAGATTAAAAGGAGTAGCTGTCGATAAAATTGACCTGATTTTGATGGTAGTTTCCTATTTGGAAAAGGAGCCTTGCGTGTCTTTTCTCTCCAGCACAAATGTCCTTTATTTTCCCAATAAAATGTCTCTTCTCACAGTAGTATTGAGATCCTGTATGAAGAATATTAGGAGTTGTGCTGTGTCGAAAACTGTAGTCTATACAAGTATGCGCAATCACATTTTTTAAAGTGTGTGGTTGGAATTTCATCTCCATAGTCATTGTTTGAAGCATATCCTGTGACTAATAATAGAAATTCTGATTGCGTCACTCAAGTAATGAGGTAATTATTGCTCGTTATGGGAATATGGCTACACAAAAAAGGATGAAGTCGTAAAGCTTTGTGATACAGCAGGGGAATAATTGGTAGCATTGACGATCGGACCTCAATGAGCAAGGATTAGGGCAGTTTAAATAAACAGTGACCACTTTCTAACCAATATAATGGCCTATTTCACTTTCCTTTATAAAAGACACAATCACTGTCCACTGGAAATAGAATATTAGCGAGCAAATGTTATTAATGTTATTAATGAGGTCCTGGTGTATTGCTGTGCCAGCAGGATGCCAGCTGTCCAGACATCACTGATGTTGGCAACGGCATCATTATCATCAAGGCCCTCCTCTACCTTCTCTGGTAATTGGTTCAACATGTGCAGTACTGACACAACATCTCAAAACTAACTTTCTCCTAGTTTCAAAAATAGCATTGGTAACATATGCTCAGCCGTGATCATGGATGGGCTTGGCACACTGTTATCTGTTGTCTCTCCACCAGCTGCTTGTGCCACCCACTAAATGGTCCGATGGGGAAACATTGCAACTGTAATCACTTTTCACTCGTGCAGATAATTCACTGTTTATCCTTTTTGCTAGTGATGCTCATCCTTTGCTTATTGCTTTCAAATTTAATGACTAGCTTATCTATCTGTCTAATTATAATGGATAAACTTAGATAACAAAGCAATTTGTTATTAATAACATGGTCTTAGCTATGATGGTGCCAACTTGAGACTGTAGTCAGGTTTTGGAGAACAGCTGTGACTTTCTCCGTTGTTCATAATGTATTATGGTGGCTAAGAGGTGACCACTATTGTGGTAAAGGCAGAAAGCTCTCCAACATATTATCTTTGCATTAATCAGGTGTGGAAAAAGTCTGTGAAAACAATCTGTGAATAGAGCTACATTTTTGTCAGTCCAAAGTGTCTGCCACAATTGTAGTTGCTGAAAAGGTTTGTTGGATAAGTTAGTTTTCTTGTTTATAAGATACTTACATTACAGAACACTTAAAACTCCTAAATCTTAACATGAAAACATATATATATTCAAATATAAAAGAATCATATAAGGTTTAAAATATATTTTTGTGGAACAGCAGACCTGACAACTTGTAAGAATTTTGTGAAATAGACACACATTTTGCTATCAAAGTACCCTGGTATGATTTTTTACTCTAAACTACACAAACGCTGTATACACCTGTAAATCTGATTATGCACCCTTAGTATGCAAGTATTATAGTTTAATTCAAGTTAAAACTGTTAATTTAGGTAATTTACATGAACATAGACATGCCAACCCCCGGAAATTATGTAATATTAATTATATCAGCCTAACAGTAGCTAGTTTGCAAACTAGCTCTCTTTTTCATCGAGCATTTAATTTAATAAAGCAAAGAAATTTGTGTGTGGCAGATTGTGAAACATGACTTTTTATAAATTATTATTACAGCCAAACCTGAAAAATTAATAAGAGGCCTGAAAGGCCTTCATTCCCAGATGTTTTTCTAGTTAACTCAACTGTATTTATTTCATTCTTGATTGTATAAGCTTATTAAAACATTTTTTTATTAAATGAAAAGGAAACCTTACCAGAAACCTGGGTTTATATCATAGTTGACAGTTTTTTCATAGCTTATATAGTTATATTGTTTGGTTCAAAGCTGATTTTATTGTTGAATTGGTCGCTGATATGGCGGTGAGTGGAGAAATGACAGTGTGCAAAGTGAAGTGGTGCTCGAGTATGTGAACTAAGTGTGCACCATTGTGGTACTCAAAATGTTTCCCAAGGTTGGCAGGTCTCGTTGAGTGTGAATTATTATTATTTTAATTCAGTGTAACTTTTACCAAGTGTTCTTACTGATTAAAAAAGAAAAAGCTTTTTAAGAAATAGTTCATAATTTCCCTTTTGTTGCCCAGGCAAGAGTAAGTAAATAACAGCAACCTTGAATTACTTTCCAAACTGATGACTCGTTCATTTACTTTTTCAAAATGTATCTTGTGTCTGAATTTTTGCCTTGAGGCCAGTAATTTGAAAATGTGTGGTTTTGAGTGATACTTCTCTGTACTATTGGAAATAACCTTTCTGCTCTGACACCAAAAAGTCATTGTGTGAGAAAGTGTATATTTTCATTATATGGAATTGGCAAGAAAATGATAGAAGTGCAGTATGTTGGCTAATACTTAATGAGAAAATGCACTTCTCTGTTTTGCAGTTATATAAAAGACTGGTTTGCCAAAAAATGAATCCAACTCAATTTAGACATCTACCGCTAATATTAAAATATACAAATTGTGTATTGCAACAAATGTTTTTAGTGTTCTTTTGTGTTTGTTTCAAATCAGTGTTGGTCAATAGTTTCCACTAAAACTACATTAGAAATTTAAATACCCCCCTGAAAAAAGGAGAATGTTTGATATTTTTTAATAAAATGTATTATTATTTTTTTGATTGTACAGCAAATGTACATCAAACATGATACCACTACTTGTGTTTGTTACCCAAGATGCTGTGTTGCTCCTTAACAAGCAGAACACAAATTAAAGCTATGTCTTACATGCAAATCTGTTAAGTGCATTTTCTTCTTATAATATTTCAAGTCAATGTCTGAATACTAACTATCTGTCTACCTCCTTCCTGGCCTTGTGGATGCACTGCTGCGGATCAGTGGAACAGTGTGCAATCAGCAGAAGAATGTTTATCAGGTCAATGACATGCTTTTGCATGTGCATCCCTTTGAGCATGTAAGATACAAACAAAAGGAGGACTCCCTGGTAAAAACATTGATTCATACAACCACCAGTAGCCAGAAACTCAAAGGGTACCACAGACACTCGCTAGATCAAAGTAGTTGCACCTGACCAAAGACTGACCCCCCCCCCCCCAGCAGGGCGGAAAATGCATAGTACCAATATACTCTAACAGTAGGAATGTATTCTCACCTACAGCCTGTTTCTCCCTGCTCTCCCAGCTGTATTAAATTACAAGAGAATCAATATCTTTTATTTTGTGCACTTTGTCAAATCTGTAATCATCTGCTGAACACTGAAAAGTGACAAGGTTGACCCCTCCTGTCCACTGGAAGTGGCTGCCTCAATTTCCAGTTGTGCCGTTTCTCTCACGCCTGCCTTGTACTTTAAATAGCATTTTAGAAGTGGAGCATCTTAAAGTGGTCTGTTTATCAGCAAACGTGTTTGCTGAAGTGCTTTGTTTAACAAAAGCGTCAAATACACATTTGCAACTAATTTTTGGTCAATGTGGTCACAGCAACATTGTGGCTGTTTGGCACACATTTGCAACTAATTTTTGCGTAGGGAAAACACTACGGATTTCTTGATGTCAATGCGTTTAATATGTACTGATGGTCAAAGGTCAGTTTACACACTTAACCAAAACAACCAGCGGATATAATTTAGATGATTGTGTCTTGAATGTAGGCATTAATATTGAAGTGCAGCATTTCAAATGATTCAAGCTGTATGAGAACACTGCTTTATTTCATTGGATAATTATAATAATTTGACATCAATTGTGATTAAACTGTTTATTTGTATAACTTATGTTAATCAAGGCAATCAGTCATCACTTCATTACTTGATGTGTATGGTTGAGTTCACTCAGTCTTTCAGCCAAGATACTCCGAGCTGGTCACAGTAGCATTTTAATCATGTAGAATGACTCACAACCACTTCAGTCCAAATCCTTTCATCTGTCCCAGCAACATTCAACACAAAACATGCACGCACGCATGCACGCACGCACGCACGCACGCACGCACACAGGCACGCACACACGCATACACACACACACACACACACACACAGACACAGACACAGACACAGACACGCTAGATTTCAGCAAGATGGTTGAAACAAGGGAGGAAATTTCCTGTGCTTCATGACAATAATGATTAATGTCCAGGCAATAAGGCACTGTCACTGAAGGACACACACTGTATACTGCTGCTCTCAAGGACTTGGCCATATCAATAAATGTCCTGTGTCCTTCAGTCGCCACGTCCTCTTTCCCCTTAAACAATCTTGCCGCGATGTGGTACCGTGTCAGCTTTACTTACAGCTGAACTGTCAGTCAACGCTGCCCTGTAGAGAGTGCAGACAATGGAACCTTCAGGCTCCTTTTCCTGCAATGTATTATTGTAGGTCAACAGAACATGTGTTTGCTTTCTGCTCTTTGTTTTTTCTTTTTCGTGGAGCATGTTTAAGATTGTCCTTTCAGAGGCGAGGAAAAATAAATTTAAAAAAGTAGGCTATCCCATCCAGGAGACTCATTTTCCCTGTCAAGAATTATGGTGACAATCACTGAAGATATAGGATTAGACTCTGTATGTTTTATGAAGCTGTAGGTGCTGCGCTGAATGTAAAATAAGCTCGCTGAATAGGAGTCCGGTTTCATGTGATGAATTGAATTTTAACATTTACATAAATTATATTCTTGTTATATTGAGCATGGCTGTGCTTGAGCGTATGGATGTGATATTGTACTTTTGTGCCTGCGAATTTAGGTCACTGTTAGTTCAAATGCAGTCTTTTAAAAATGTAGTCAGTACCAGCCCTTGAAACTGTACTGTGATAGTCACTGTGTATAATAGTTATCACTGTCAGGACAGACAAGTGTTTTGTGTTTTGTTTAAGCGGAACAGCAGCAGAATGCTTCAATGAAACTGAAACGATGCCATGCAAACCTGACAGTCTTTAGATCTAGCGTTGGCTGTTGTTTTCCACATTTTACCAAAAAAAAAAAAAAAAGAAAAAATAAAAAAAAACCCTGCAGGGCAGGGTG
>JAQNCA010000014.1:12188929-12204632 GCA_029783725.1 Acanthurus tractus
ACAGCAGCAGAATGCTTCAATTAAACTTAAACGATGCCATGCAAACCTGACAGTCTTTATATCTAGCGTTGGCTGTTGTTTTCAAAATTTTACCAAAAAAAAAAAAAAAGAAAAAAGAAAAAAAAAACCCTGCAGGGCATGTTGTTATGCAACTGGAAGCTTTAGCAGAGTTGTTACTTTTCAGTGGGCTGCTTATAAACATATTGATTATTTAAATTTGTCTTAGAGATTTTTGCGTCATAATTCCTTCTGATTTTTTTTTACTGCTATATTTATTCAGTGCAGTCTTACAGATACTAGATTTTGGAGGATGCATTCATAAACTGAGAGTTTAAAATTCTGATGACAGTATATCCCCTGATATTCTATCCGGTGGCAGAGATATGTATTAGAATGTTAGGCATTATACTATGTCAAAGCAGCTTTGTTTCTGCATTACTGTAAACTTGCGATTTCAATTTTTTAAGGCAGTTGTTTAGTTTAAAAAACATATTTTATTTTGTCTTAAACAACATAATATCACAAGCAAAGAGGGGGCGTGTCCACTGATCAGCACAGGACAAAGTCATTTTGATGACTGACATGCAAAGCAAACAGCGGCCCTCTTCTTAAAGATGATATCAGAAACATGATTTACTGTCCCATCAAGAAAAAAACATAAAAGCAAAATTGAAAAAACTTTATGATGATAATGCAAATGAGCTGCACGCTTGGTCGACAGCGCTGAGGAATGTTCTCTGACCACAGATTTATGGACAGTTCTTATAAATGAATCCTTTGCAGCTTTGCAGCAGTCACCTGCCATTACATACACAACTAGTAAATTGAGAGCTCAGACGAAAAACAAAAGCAGACCAAATGAAACCAGCCCTTTGAAATTTCTGTACTGTTTTTTTGTTCTATAGGCTGACGTATGTGCGACCATCCTATATCTGTAATATGCTTATACAGGCAAGCTGATTCATCAGCTTTACTCTTTACATATAAATTGGTATGAACTGAATATATTCACAAGTATAGCAAGTTCACCTGCAGTGGAGGGATTAAAATCTGTGCATTTTTATACAGTTTTTGTGATTGAAAAACACAGTGTAGATCCCTTATTTTCTGATGTGTACATTAGTTAAATTAACACTTTTTTATTTGCCATCCCCAAAACAAAATTACTATTCATAACAATAAATATCATTATTCTTGATGTTTGTCAGTGTCTGCTTGTGTCTGTTTGAGAGGAGGGTTTAGTTTTCATGGGATTGGAATTTTTTATGCTGAGCAGTGTGATTTGAAAAGCTTGAAAAACAAATCATCCTCGGGTGGATATGTTGTTCTAATCAGTAGTGCTGAAAGATGGTTCTGATCACTCTGGAGAACCAATTCAGGTCACTTTTCAGATTAGTCTGACTCACTGGATGAAAACTGCGGGTATAAGCCTGCAAATGGACAACTTCTGTCTTCATTCTCCTCCCCTCTGCTAACTGGATGCTGCTGTTTTCAAAATCCTTGTCACCGCATCCTTAGCTTAGCGCTGCCTGAGACAATTGTGACTGGTTTAAATAAAATAGAAACAAGCCTGAGCATTGACTTTTCTCCAGCTGTATGATACACAATAGCAGTTGTGTATTGCTGTTCAGCCTAAAAACACAGGGAGATTATTTTTTTTCCATATCACCCAGTCATAGTTGAAGGTTGAAAAAAATCAATACACTGAAGGTTTTACGTATATAGATGCATGAATTTTTTTTCTATCAAGGAAGCAAGCAGGTTGTTTTGACATTAAGCATCATAATTTGATAATGTATTGCTTTCATATTATGGACTCGAACTGCAGGCTGTAATAGCTCACAACATGTCCGACTTGATAATGGTGGGTCATTCATCATGAAAATGCAACACAACTGGTAAATGAAAAATAATAGTTGTAATCAAATATAGTTCGACAGGCTACGGGTTTAACATTGGCTTGATATCCTCTTTTCCACTGCAGTGCTAAAACCCATTTCATTAATTTCTTGTTGAATGTTTTTTTTTCTTCCTCCCCCTCTCTAAGTTAACACCCTGAGAGATCAGTCCCCAGGCTCTTTCCTTTGGGTTTAGAATGAGATTGATGTTCTGTTTGTTTCTCACACACTGTCTCTATGGGAGCTTTCTCTATTTCGAGAGAAAGCTGTAAAACAGCAATTGAAGGAGGATTTGGGGGGGGGGGTGTATTTAACCATGTTACTAAAAAGACAGCGAGGCATTTTAGGTGGCCTTTTCCAGGTGTTAAATATATTGTATGCAAAAGCTTACTGTTGGATGCTTGGAATTAATATGGTATTTTAAAAATGACAGAGGCAGCTAGTGTGAAAATTTGGTGTTAGTTAATTTCACAGAATCATACACAGGTGCTGAGTGAGCGTTTTTTTGGAGGCAGAACAGAAGTTTAGGGACTACCCTATCGATCCTGTTGACACGCTCCCCTTTGGGGAATGCAAATGTTTTTGTTCTTTTATACAAATATTCGAACCCTCCTGGTTGTGGGACCCTAATGAACAGGGGATTTGAATACCACGGCCTTTTCCTTTTGACATTTTCATATTTCAGAAAGACACTGTTTTACGCGTCTCCAAAAAAAAAAGACAACCCCTGTGATTCATGAAAAGTAAAAACAAAAATTTTTGACAGTGAAATCAACAGTTAGAATTTGTTGAATTTTAAACTGAAACACCTTCGATTTCATTTCGAGGTTGTTTTTAGTCGCTCCGCTGTATATCCCTGCCTGTCTGCCATAGTCTGGTGTCAGCTGGATGTGTGACAGCTGCTTCTGTTATTGTCACTGCTAATCTGAACCACACAAAACCAAATGTTTACCACAGCAGTGGAGACCCATTCCCAGGTAACCAGTAATCGCTCTGGGATTCCAGAGATCATCCGTCCTCACACTTAACAGCCAGCGTGAGGCAGGTGGGAGCCAGCAGCCACTCAGCGGCCACACAGTCCTCAAGACAATCATCTGTGTTTGCGTAATGTTCAAATTAAATGCTTTGAATAGACTTAATGGCGCTAGTGACATTACTGAGAGCCATCTTGATAAAATGGAAGTTGTTGCTTTGAGATGGGGGAAAAAAAGGTTCATCTTGAATTCAAGCCTGTGAATATTTTAATTGCTCTGACAATAGAGAGATAAAAGGTTTTTTTGGGTAAGGAGGATTCAGAGGGCAGTATTAAGAATATTCAGCTTAGCTCTCACAGGATTCACCACTTATTCAAATGTCTATAGATAGCAAATAAAACCACTGATTTACATAGAGCAATAACAATTTAGCAGTTTATCAGGTAGTTGACAGACAAGTAAGTATCATAAAGGTTTGGACTGTTTTTTTTAGGCAAAACATAACGTTGGAAGAAATCCTCCTAAACAGTGGAATTGTAATGGTCATTTCCTTTTTTTCTGATGTATTCCTGTTATGAATAAAGAGAGATGTGTAAATAAAATTAATCATTTGTTGCATCCCTGTACTCATAATGATATGACCCAGATTTAAAGAAAGTTGGGATGCTCTGTAAAACAAATAGAACAAAATGTCATGATGTGCTCATCTGGAGGTTGGAAAAGTGCCCATCCACGGACAGCACCAAAATATTGTTAAACAGCAACCACTGCCTAGTGATCACTGTTCTCTAACTGATCAAATCTCATTTAGTCTAATTTTCTGAGACAAACAGGACAGTATTTAGGATTCTGGGACATCTGCCTATAATACAGGGATGTCCTAATTTCTTCTGGTCAACCTAGATGTTGGCAGCTCTGTAAGTGTGTTAATGTAGTTTTTTGTTTGATAGCTATCTCACGTAATAGAGTGCAGATCAAGACACTGTGGGAAATTATATTTTATATTTGGGAAGGTTAAAAGTTGACTTCACCAAAGATAAAGAAAACAGCTCTTTATTCTTGAAGCTAATTGAATGTTTCTTTAACGTAATTGATATTTAAAACAGAAAGCTTGCCTTACATTTAGAGCAGAGTGGAAACCTATGCTTACAGTCTCAATATGAAAAATTTCTGGAACCAAGGTGAAGTTTTTTTTCGCTGGATTTGTACCCACAACAGAGTTAAATACAAATATATTCAATTCACAATGCTATAAAATAGATAAAGCAAATCCTAACATTTGAGTAACCAGAATCAGAGAATGTTTGGTATGTTTGCTTGTTAAATTACTTAAATTCTTCTTTTGATTTTTTTTTTTACAAATACAGCCCTGTATTTTTCAGTATGTGTCGGGTCATTAGAGCTGCTACTAAATGCACTTGCACATTGGCCTTAACCACTCAGCTGTGTTGTTGCTGCTTGATTAGAATCATTACCTTGAGTCACAGCCAAGTACTGCTCAATTGAATGCTGTGTTTTCAGGCTTTGTTTGCTCCAACTCTTGTGTGCATTAGATCTCATGTTTATTAGCCTTGGATTTGTTTTGCTGCAAGTTTGACTACATGTCTGTGGTGAAATCGGTGCCAAGGTGGCTTCAATAAGTTCTGATGTGAAACTGTGCAGCGGTCTGTTGACGCAGTCCGCTGTTGATTGACCAGAATGGAATACTCTTTTATATATATTATGCCTGGAGTACAGACAGCCACCAGCAGGCAGTATGTATGTTAGCAAGGCCAAGCTGGAGTGAAGGAGCTGTGGTCTGAGCAGATGTCCTCATTTGTCATCAGTTATATGTTGGCATAGTTGATGGGCACTGTAATAGCCTTGTAATCCCTTTTGGCTAATTAGCAGCCATGTTGTTGTGACATGGCATTGCCAATAGATTTCTTGCATAACGCCACCTCTAAAGAAGCAACAGCAGGAACATGGTCTTATTGTTTGGACCACAGCTATTAAACTCCTACTTATCATTTCAATATTTTTTGACTTGTACACAGGTTGAATTTTATAAGTTTTATGAGGAAACTGATTCTGAGATCCTTAACTTAACTAAAATTACTACTAATGTTAACTGTAAGGTTTTTTTGTGTATTTTTTTCACAGAAAATGTTCTGATTGAATTCAGAGTGAAAATTAATCATTTTGAACGGTTGGAAACAAATGTTGTAATTTGAGTTGCCAAAAAAGTAACAGTGGGGATGAGTGAAACTGCTGGAGACTGACAGTATCTTGTTGTGTAAAAGAAATTATTTCATTTTCCTGAACTCACAATTACATTTTGACTTTTCTGCTATTTTGGGGAAATGTAATGATATGAAAACCTGAAAATAGTTAATGAATTCATCCAGAGTGCTAACACTTGGAGCTTTAGTGTGCATGAATTCCACATGGCAAAAAAAAAATCAACATGCTGTGCAAAATAAATGTACAGCTGATTTAAATTATAGAGGTTTAAATAGTGTGACTTTATCCAAGGCATGCGTGGAGCCAGTGTGCAGTCAATTCACTGCTAATATCAAGCTCATATAGTAGCAGTCACGTAAAACTGTTTTTCAGTCGTTGACAGCAGAAAGGCTCAAATAATTTTTTGGTTTTTTTTGCACTGCATGTGGTGCAGTTTTGCACTGGTTTATTATTTGAGCAAATTTATATTTATGTGAAAGACTTAATGAACTGCGTACAGTAAAATGCACAGGCTAGTGAGGCTGCTAAAGTGGCTGTTACAGAGGTATCAAGTGCATTGCTCTTCACGGTTTTATTTATCGTTTCTAAATTCAGCCTGCAAGTATTGATTAGAGTCCAACATCAAAAAGCATTTAAAGAGGAAGGGAGGAGGTCTGACTGCTTGTATGGCCCCGGGCAGGCATGAAGAGCCTGTTTGGGAGTGATGCATACTAAGTCCTAGTGCAGTGGTATTATTTATGGATAACATTGAGTCATTTGGCTAGTGAGCTGCAGGTAAGGTGTTTTTCATCTTCACTAGGCAGATGTTCTTCACTAAATCACTCGGTATTTGACTACACATATTTTCAGCTTTATTATTGTGGTATTTTACAGCCGCCATTTTGTAGATGATGTTCTCTAAATCCCCGTGGCTGCAACAATACACATTTTCAGCCTGTTTGTCCCGAGCTGTGATCAAACCGCTGGCCTGGCTGGTGTCACGCTCTAGCTGCTGAGTTAGATGCACCCATTTACATTGCCAGTAATCAACCATTACCATTCTTGAACACCAGCGATGTGTGAGGAGTGTAATGTACCCACCAGAGGCAGTGGAATTTATTTCAGAATCAATAACAAGACAATTCATGCGTGGCTGCACACCGTGTCCTGAGGAATGACCTCATAAGCTCTTGGCACTTAAGCGATCCAATTGCAACATATTGAAAATTGAAAACCTCACTTTACACTGTAAATTTCCCTGACACTGTCTGAGCTGTTGTGTACAGTCCTGCCACTGTGTGTGGAGACACCTTAGAGGATTGTTTATTATAGTCTCTGAAGGGGACAAGCTATATCTGGTCTAGTAGAGAGGTCGCTAGCCCCGAATTTGTTTCATCTTGTTAATGGTTTTCATCAGAGCCCCTGATGCACTCGATCAGTGAGCGCGCCAGCTATTTAATGCACTTAATTCACTGTACCAGTGTTTCCCCAGAAGCATGCCTGACAGCAGATTGACACAATTCAGATTTACTGTATAATTTCACCATTTCTGAGGAGGAGCCATCTTCCGTAGAGTCTTGCTCTGTGTGTGTGTGTGTGTGTGTGTGAGTGGCTATTTTAAACATTGACTTCTTCATAGGAAGTCATGAGGCTTTAATTCATAAAAGAGTAGGTTTTGGTTAGACAATAGAACAATAGTTCTTTACCGGCTTTCTTATGAATAGAGAATAAATGCCAGGATTTGTATTTTTTTTTTATCTTTTCTTTCTTTTTTCTATACAAGGAAGACAGAATTCACTGGAGACTTTCATCTAGACCTTTTCGCCCACATGCTCCATCAAAGTCTGACATTTGATGTACTGTGTTTCTCACTTATTCCTTGTAGTAAAAGGTTGAAGAATAGTGTAAGACGTAACACACTGCTCTGCCTAGGCCATATCACCTCTTGACTTGTGTAATGTCATAGTGCAGATAGTATGAATGTTCACAATATGCCTTTTTTAAGAGAAGGAGAAGCTGCAGGGAATGCATGTCTGTGAGTGGGTTGAGAGTTGGTGACACATTTGGGTTTGATTATAATGAGATGGTTGTATCCACTTTTCACCTGATAAGTTATGAGAAAAAAAAAAAACCTCACAGCGAGAGTGTTGCATAATGAGAAAGTCAAGTATGCCTCCTTTGCCCTTCCTCCTATTCTGCTTGCTTTGTTGTTGGCGTTCCATAATGAAACACAAACAAAAATGTTTTCTATTTGGATGGAGGTGCAAGGCCGTATTGCACACAATGCCTACAAGTGTGTGTGTTTTTCGAAAGAATTTTGGACTTTTTCAAAAGTTGAATTTGAGTTTCTGTCCCTTCACCACTTCAGCTTGTCTCTGTATCTCACTAAGAAGTTGTATTTTAGGCTTTCAGCGCCCTGCGTGGCATTGACAAAAACATCTCAGTGCCGTTGAATGTGCGTCAGCACTTCCTGTCAATTAACATGATGAACCAAAAAAAAAAAAAAAAAAACATCCCGCAGGCTCTGATGCGCACACAGGCACGCTCACACACGCAAAAAGATGTCTTGGGAAATTTTAACGTAGTTTTCAAAATTTAGGTTTTTAGTTCTGTTTTTCATTGAAACAGTCAAAGAACAATGTTAGCTCCAGAATAATGGGCTTAATTTTACTCTAATAGGGCTTCATTTCTTTAGCCCATGGGTGCTGATGCCACATTTGCTGAAACAGCTTGTTTGCTTTTAGCTGTGTAGGCCTAAATATCTGCATTGGGATTTGAGTTGTGTTTTCTTTATTTCTGAGCTCCATGTTTTAGCCCTGGCTCCTTTTGTGTCATGTCTTTGGCTGATCTTGGCAGTTTTCATGTTCCCGAGGTCTTTGGTGTGACTCAAACACTTCCGGGGATATCTAGCCACATCGCCCACTTCCTGAGAAATGAGAAAAACATGCGCTCTTAAGATGAAGGTCAAGATGAAGGCACACCCCTTTTCTACGTTGCTCTGCTTCACAGAGGTAACCCAGAACTGTCTTTTACCACTGTGACTTGCACTGGTAACCGTGTAAATCTCCCCACACTGCAGACTGAGTCAAGTATTTGGTATTTTGAATTAGAAGAAGCCCATCTGAAAGGGGCTCTGGTTCACAAGTGTTTGTGATTCACCAAAACAGAAAGCTGAGCAGATGTCCTTACGTTTGACAGGTGACTCCGTGCATCGTAGATGAGGTTGCACAGACAGCAGCTGCCACCCTCAGTGTGCATATTTGTTCCTTATATAAATAGCAATTTTGCATCAATAGTCTTTCCTTTTATACAACTCACGATTCCCGTGAAAGATGCAGCTCATTTCTGTTTAATACGACAGAATAATGCAGAAGTTGTTTAGACTGTAGTTTGTGTAATTAGTACATTTAATGATATGCCTTCTCTCTCCTTCTAATTAAGCGATGAGCTGGGAAGATGAGGATAGGTGAAGTGAATGTGTTGTGCTTCCCTCTTGCTCAATAGCTGCTGTCGAAGGGTCTGTATATGTTATCATATGAATGTAAAGCAGAGGAGAATGGCAAATTGACGTCTTGGAAATGTATTTGCTTTAGTCAAACACACATTTTGCCACTTTGCCCTCATTAGCAGCTGGTGAGTGTTGAAATCTGTGTTTTCTAAAATGCATAACCTTTGAGGAAGTCTGTTTTGAGAAAGTCTGTTTTGCTGAGATATATATGTTTGTTTTTTTTTGTTTTTGAATGACAAGTAAAGTAATTTTAGTACATGTTGCTGAAAGAGTGCAAGTGAGTTAAGTTGTCTTTCCCTTGCTGATTAAATCGACTGAACATTTTCTCTTAGGTTTTGTCGCTAAAAGTCATTTTCACTATCACTGGCGTTGTGTTGCTAACAGGGATTTCAGCTCTCCACTGCCCAGTGTCACTCCCAGTTAGAGGTTATGTGCAGTATAAAGCACGGCGGAATACTATGATTATCCAGTTGGCTGTATAGGATAAGCCTGTTGACATTTTATATTTTTCTGAGGGTCAGCAAATCCCATGACAACATCAAAACCAACAATGAGTTAATCCAAAGCCTAATGTAGCTCTGCGCCATAGATCTTAATTTTTGTACAAAAACATATAAAAAGAGGCACATCAACGAGCCACACTATTGTTCCTTCGTGACATGTTCCTTCATTATCCTAAACACAGGCTTTGTAGTTTGTATTGAGTCAATCCCACATGCACCATCCTGCTACAGCAATTACACGCTAACGCTCGTGGCTGAAAATAGTCCCCAACACTGTTTACTCCTGTTGTTGAGTAATGTTTGCTAAAATCAAACAGAGCCGCGCTGTGTAGGGAAATTATTTAGCCTCTTTTTTTTTAAAATGGATGTATATATTCATGACCTGTTTTTAAATATTTCTGTCTTCAGCTGGGAAAGTCTGAAAATACTGAGACTGACTAATGCAAATGCATCATAACAAAATACAGAATATTGACAGCAATATTCTTTAAAATCAAATGCTGCCTGAGGATTAAATGTAATAGGTTAATTTATGACTCCTTTTTGCATGAGCCTGTTGGACCTTCTTTATTTTCATATGCAAGTCATGAGAAGCTTGACAGTATGGCCATGTTTGAGGAGTCTGAAGTCACAAGCAGCAAAAGAACCTCAGATCTACACATCTAACCAACCTCTGAACATGTGGCCTTGCTAGTTATTCAGAACTACATATCATGAAACACAGAGGGTTGGCATTCTATTTTTAGGATTCATGTTTTATTTCTAGTGTTCTATTTTCCATTTTTCAGTGTTATATTAGCCATTAGCCACCTATTGCTGTTTGAAGCACTTTTCCAGTGTAGTGAGAGATGTGACATTTTCCCATGAATCACATTTACAAGTGGATTCAAATTGTTATCACACCAGTTTCTGTGTATTTGTATTAGCATAAGCACTAAAGTATTTTGGTGTTCAGGTGCTAATTTTGCATTGTTATGCCTGCATGCATTTTCTTTCATTAAGTGGTAGCACACAATTAGGACCGCGATCAGCAAACATTTCTGTTTATTTTATTTGATGTATTTTGGTCCCATGTCATGCTTAATGAATCTGGAATAGATTATATTAAGTAATTAGGCAATCTTTAGAAGGAAATCTCATAACAAAACTCCACCATCCCAGGTGACTGTGAGCTTCAAACACCTTAATAACTGCAAATGTATTGTAGCTCTAAAAAAATGTATAATTTAGCCAGAACTTTTACTTATTAAAACCAGCTCTCTGCCACTCTTTGTTCACATGTGGACATTGTAACTCAATATACATTTGATAGCTCGATCCATCCTCAAATAATCCTGCCAGTGACATGGACGTGCCAGCCCACCTGTCCCTCACATACCTGATGCTTACATTGGTAAAACGATTGATATTTTAACACCAGCCCCCCGATGACTAATGCAAGTTAAACGCTCCTGTGGTTGTTGTTAGGCTGCTGTTTTTCAAGGGCTCTCATGGGTTCTTGGCTTGTTGTTGAGTGTGATATTATGGAACAAATAGCAGGGCTTAATGGTGGTGTAGATGATTTAACTGCCCTCAGGGCAATGAAAGAAGGGAAATGATTTTGTATGCCGAGACACTGTACAAGGTGTTGTTCTGTGGAGGTTTTTTGAAGCCTTTTATTTCCTCCAAGCTTCCTAAAAAACATGCTCTGATGTGCAAAAGAATCCACAGTTTTTAAATATAAAGATACCCTTTTTAGGCCAAACTCACTTAAATTACCAGTTAACCTACATAATGGCTACTCTGTCCCTAGAATTAAGATGTATGAACGTTTGAGTGCAGCACAGCTCTCCTCAGCCTCATCCTTCAGGCCCAGCACAGACTGTGTTGTCTGCTCTGCTCTATCAGAGATGCTGTGGCTTTAATCCTTTGCCCACAGGGGACGGCTGACATGGATGAGTGTAAACTGTTGACATGGTGCTGTCTCCTATGCTCTCTGATCAAAGACGTTGTAGCCCTCCTGTTTCACAACCTGCCTCCAAATATGCTCCAAGTCTCTGCAACAGAGACTCCCTTCCTTTCTTTTTCCACGGTTTATGTTAACCTTTTTTTTCCTATAGTGAATTGATACATTTGATGGTAACAAACCAGCTATTTATTACTTTACTCATGAAGCCTCTGTGACCTCCCTCAAAGCAATGAATTTGATTTGGAAAAGCACTGTGCAAGTGGCTCATAACATGCTGGGCCCATTTTTGCAAAAGGCAATGCACTGACTTTAAGTGCAAGGAAGGACTTGGCTTGATGTAGTGCTTAGTTTAATTAATCCCTGGTAATGATGCAACTATTAGTAAGAGCTGAGCTTGTCTTAAGTGGCTGGAGATGAGTGTGTGTGTGTAAGTGTGTATATCAGTGTGTGCATTTGATGTGTGCAGATGCTGATCAAGCCAATTCAACTTCCTATGTGAAGGTCCTTTGGCTTCAGTGAGCCCCGGGAGTTGTACTGTTTTCTGAGGTTGCCTTTAACCTCAAGAGACCGCTAACAAGTGTGATGCACAACAGTTGTCATAGTTACAGTCTGGTTATACAACAAAAAAATGCAGGTTTTCAAAGGTAATCTGGTGGAAAAATCCGTGATTCAGGGACAATTTGTTTTTTTTTATATTGTGTGAGAGAAAGAAATTCTTTGTGCAGTGTATGTATCTATATTTCTGTAGTTTCAAGCACTCCACCTTGTTCTTGGTATTTGAGGTTTTTGTGTTCTCATTACTTAAGTGTTTGTGTTCTTATACTATTGTTGTTGTTGTTGTGTTAGGATGAACTGATGCTGAGTCACTTACGAACAGACTGTTCCGGTGGTTTTAGTGCACTTTGGATGTGCTATTAACTGTTCTGCCAAGCTGCATGTCGGTTTGTAAAAACAGCCGTGCGAGAAGTTTTTAAAACCATGAACACAGTGTTGAATGCAGTGTGTATGTAACCTGTTGTACAAAAACACCTCCAGAATATCTAAATGAATATAAAAACTTCATTTCATTCTTTTCAAACAGTGATTTCTGCCTCCTTTTTGAGTCTGGCAGATTGTCATCTCAGCTTTTGTTTTGGTTTTTCCTGCCATTACCTTTTACACAGAAACAATCTGCGTTAGCAATTGTTTGCATCCTTCCAGCAATGGGGAACCAATATGAGACAATACAGCTCCAGATTTTGAATACCATAGCTGGTTTTCACTGCTAAAGGCAACACAAAATTCTTATTTTGTTCATAACCCTGATTGACAATGGCTTCAGATAGACTTTTTTTCTCCACGGGCACAGGCTGTCTGTGTCCGAAGGCTTGTTTCCCCGATGAGTTTGATTATTGCAGGTCCAGAGCTATACATGCTCCGAAGAGTGTTTGTGTGTGAGGACCATTTATGCCTCCAGCACACAGCCGCTGTAATGCTGTTGACAGTGTTTGATTTCTTTTGGGCAATTTGCCTCAAGAAGCTAAAGAGACATTTGTGCCCAGAAGACATGGAAATTACTGTCTGCACTCCTGGTTACAGAGGCTATGTGCATGTTACTCAATTAAGGAGCTCTGCAGGGATGCTTTTGTAGCTCTATTATATACGTGCATGCATTGCAAACGTATTGAATGTCCATTCTATTTGTTTGTTTTTTTTTTTCATTTTCCAGGCCAGCTGCTGCTGGATAGATATTGATGGCTTGTAGCTTTAAGGGAGAGAGACGCATCATGGAGGCTGTAGGAGAAGCTACTGCTGTTTTTTTGCAGATCTCTGATGTGATGATTACCGTTCATTGAGGCATTGTGGCCAATAATGGTACCTGGGTTTTTTTTTTTCTTGCCGGTACACGCAGACATCACTCCCCCTGCTTTTGTTTTCACTGGTTGGGATGATGCTGGATAAAACTCGTCCTTGTTAAAGTACGTTTCAGTCACTGTCACCGCTGGGAGTTTCAATCCCACCTGGGAGGAGCTGCAACAGCTGCTGTTTGGGAGAAGATTTGAGACAATTTGATTGAATTGATGTTGACTGATTAAGATATATATATATATTTTTTTTTTAAAAGGTGCAGTCAGCAGTTCAGTTAATATCTCTTCAGTGGTCTGTTCTGTGTGTTTGATGAAAAAAAAAAAAATCTGGTCTTCATACACAGCCATGACTCTGTAATGGGGAAAACAAATGGCTCACACTGAGAGCTACTTAACCAATCGTAGTCCAACCGTGTCTCCTCCTGCCTGCTTCTGTCGACTAGTCCCCCTCCTCCACTTCCTCCTCCTCGGGGAACAGAAGTACACCATGATAGTAATGAAACGTACTTAATTAACATCAGAGATATTGCCAGCTTGGTAAATAAATAATGTACTTGCTATAGCAGACATCATATTATTTCTCTTACCATCACACATCTTGGCCTGTGTAACAGTGCTTATTGAGGCTAACCTACCCCAGGAGAGCAGACGTTATGGATTCCGCCATGTTTGTTTGTTTTTTGTATTATTGGTCAGTTTGCTCAGTTGTTCCTGTTGGGCCCTAGAAATGCACATCGAGGTATTTGGAGGGTGGAGCTGCTTAAAGAACACTGAAACGGGGATGCATTTTTTTGGCTTTTAGCTCAAATATAAAAAAATTTTAAAAAAATCCAAAGTTGCCTATTTCACCTCTATATTATGTCTTTATAAGTGTTGTGTGGCCTATTTCCAAAGGAGAAAATAAGAATTTAGTAATTAGAGAATCTTGGAATATTGTGAAAAGTCCCTTTTTTGTTGTTTTTATTTTTATTTTCAATTAAGTGCCTCTTCTAAGATTCCTTTAAAATCTGCACAACTGTTAAACTCATACTACTGAAAAACCAAGACATTTGCCAGTATGTTCAAGGAAGAGATGGCAGCACAAGGTGATGTAGTTTAAATAAAAATTTGCGGTGTAAGTAAGAGTATCTTTACATAATTTGTACATTAAAAAAAATCCCAGTGAAGCAATCAATGTGCCGAAATGCAAGAAATACATGTAAACTGCTGTTCAGTGCAATAGTCATGATAATCATTACATTAGTTACATAAAAAATAGGACTAATTTTGGTATCTGATTAAAGTTAAAATTAAGTTATTGCCCATACCTGGAAGACCAAGACAGACCCCAGTCTGTCTAATCTGGACATATCACACACCTGAAGATTATTTAAAAATCTCTCTCATGCTGTTAACATGCTGCATTTGTTTTCTCAGACATTTTTAATACAGTATTGAATAAGCTACCCCATTACATTATTTGCTCAGGATGCAAATGAAACTTTTTCTCCCGCTGTGGATCTTCTCACCTCTGTCTCTGCCTCCCACAGTTGCATCGAGTGGCCAACCTCACCATGCTGGAGACAGGCACCATGGGAGCGCAGGCGTAATGAGGGAGAGGAGGGCAGCTGGTGACCCCTATTGGTCCTATTCAGGTAAGCTCTCATTTGTGCGCTGGCCAGAGCTCTCAGTGGGAGGGGAAATGTATTTCTTTGACTTGCTCATTCCATCTGTCATGCCGATAATTTTTTTCTTTTTCGGTCCATACCAGTTTCATTCTTTCTCTAATAGCCTGAAGGGCAGAATTAGGTATTTAGCATTCACACAATACTATACCTGTACTGTATGTGTTATTGCCCTCAATAACTCCAATTAAACTAATGCACAGGAGAGAAGAAAAAACTGACATAAGGCAGAGTGAGGTGATAATCACACTATTTTTGCCAACTGCTGTTAACCACTGTGACAAAAATGTGTTGATTTATTGTCATGTTTAAATCCAGCGTACACAAATTCACTTAACTGAGATGCACAAGGACCAGTTTCATGTATGTAACTGAATTAAAACCTCGCAGTTAGTTTAAAGCCCTGCTTCTCTTCGACCTCTTCAACAAACAGTGATTACCAGATCAAAAGTAGAACACATGGCATTAGAATGCCTTGTGTTGGCCGTGACGATTATGACCTCTGGTATGTCTCTTTTAGTTGTGCAGTTGGCAGCCGTCTTCAGCAGACCTCTGCTTGTATGGAAGCAGTTTATTATAGAAATAAAGGAGGCCTAGCTTTTAAAACCAAGCTACTTTATTTTTTTAAATTCCTGCCTCTGTTATTAATATGCATGCTTTTAATGCCAAAGTAAGTGCTTTGGGACCTCGCCTAATCTCTCAGCCATCTACCTTAAAAAAACTGGAAAGATGGACAGATATGGCAGCTCATAGTGAACAGTCAGATGTAGGCCCTAATGGATGATTCATTATGTGCACTTTTTGCTTGTAAATATTCTCACACTAGTATTGGTTTGCATGTTTATGAGGTGATGCATTTGGGGTGTCTTTTTCAAGTGAAAGCACCAAACAGATGTGTAAACTGCGGTCACTGACGTTTTTACGGGGCAGCAGCTGTGTTATAAGCTTTAAAAAAAATTTAACATTTGCAAAAAAACACACCTAAAAAAATACAGTTTCAACCAAACACTTACAAAATGCAGTGTTTTGTACCAATTATGCAGTGGACTAGTTTTTTATTCACTTACTTATGAATTCAATATTGTAACTTATATATAAAGAAATCTGTCAGAAAAAAGCCTCCTTTGTGTTAAAAACTCCTTTATGTTTACCAGTGACA
>JAQNCA010000014.1:12204732-12218861 GCA_029783725.1 Acanthurus tractus
GTAAATATTCTCACACTAGTATTGGTTTGCATGTTTATGAGGTGATGCATTTGGGGTGTCTTTTTCAAGTGAAAGCAGCAAACAGATGTGTAAACTGCGGTCACTGATGTTTTTACGGGGCAGCAGCTGTGTTATAAGCTTTAAAAAAAATTTAACATTTGCAAAAAAAACACACCTAAAAAAATACAGTTTCAACCAAAATGCAGTGTTTTGTACCAATTATGCAGTGGACTAGTTTTTTATTCACTCACTTATGAATTCAATATTGTAGCTTATATATAAAGAAATCTGTCAGAAAAAAGCCTCCTTTGTGTTAAAAACTCCTTTATGTTTACCAGTGACATATTTCCTAAATGTTTAGGCAGCTGTTTCCGGACCACAAGATGTGTTATTTGGCAGAGAACAGTTTGGATAAGCAAACATCAATGTTCTTTCACAGCACTGCCTCACATTCAGCTATACACATTCACACCAAGTTCAAACACAGCCCTCGGTGGCCATTGAGCGGCTCCAGTGGGAAATGGAGGTTATGTGCTTTGATGGAGGGCACCTCATCGGAAGAGCTCAGTGAGGAGCAGTCACTTACAAATTATATTTACAGGTTCCAGGATTCAAAAACATGGGCTAGCAAATAACTTAATTCTGGAGTTTTGGCCCACTTTCTCCTCCATTCACTCCTCCAGACAATCAGAGGAGAAATCTGGTTTGAAATCTTCAACTGCAAAGAAGTTTGGCCCAGATTATGTGGTAATGTAGTTGTTTACAGATTCAGTCTTAAACCCCCACAATCCCCGCTAATTTGTTTCCACAGTAGCCAATGTGAATGACAAGTCTAGAAAAAGATGGAAGTCTCAGAGCAGCTAAGGGTGTTGGCAAGCAAAAATAAGCAACCTAGCTCTTGAGGCTAACATTAGCTAGCGTGTTAAGTGTTGGCAGATATTAAAACAGTTCAAATCTCACCTCTAGTTATTACTAAAAAATAGACAGCCTGTGTTGACCGCATCAGTCCAACTGTTTCCTCAATTGAAGTCTTTTAGCTTTCTGCCTTTTTATTTTTCCCTCACTACTTAACATAAGTACAGGAAGTTGATACATCTTCTCAGTGGCCATTTTGTTTACATCTTCTGCCCCATGAAACCACATGAGAGATGTCACGTGAGGTGCTGCATTACTTCTTCTGGCTGTAAAATCTAATAATATCCTGTAGTGTGTGATGCACCATTTTTTAAAATCTTGTCATGTGTGAGCTATTTGAGATTAGAGAGAAGAGCATCTGTGAACTTTCTCCTTATGTGCGTGACGCAACTCCCCCTCTTTTTTTTTTATCAGTTGTGATTGTAAAAATCCTGTCGCCTAAGCCCGGCTTAACTTAGTTTCTCTGCTCTTGGAGTGAACTGCAGCTCTGAAAATTATTACACTAATGGGAAATTTTGTCTCTGGCTCTACAGTTGTGAGAAAAAAAAACATGGATGTATGTGTGTATCTTTAAGTGTATACATTAGGCTTTGCACTAGGATTTTTTTTCAATTTTTTTTGGTCAATGCAACTTCAGGGCCTTATGTCTTTTATTTGATTGTTTATTGAGTGTTATGTACTGCATGTAGTGTTTGAGTGCAGCTTTGCAGGCGTGCCGAGCAAGAGGCAGGATGTTGACTAGGAGACGAGAGGATCTGTCAATGTTTTTTTTTTTTTTTTTGTAAAGGGTAGATGGACGAAAGATTTACAAACACGGGGGTCAGGTCCTTTCAAGCCATTGCAGAGCACTAATTCATAAGACAGCTGGCTGATTGTACTGAGAAAAAAGAAAGCATTGAGGGAACACAGAAATGTCCATTGCTTTAGAGAGGTAATTAGTGGCTAAGGCTGTGAATGCAGGACAGACAAGCGTGCCTTAGCAGTTAAATGGTTATTAAGGGCATTTGCTCTGTGCAAGTGAGTGTAGAAGAGATGCACATTGTAGGGTTAGCCTAAAGCTAAAAGGTACTGTGCAAAATAGACTTTAGCTGTGTGAACTAGACAACTGTGGAGTACATAATATAAAGGTGAGTACAACCATTGTCCCTTGGACAATTTCCTCACCCTTCACTGTGTGTCCTTCAGTCTACATGGCTGTTTGATGTCTCATAACAATTGGAACAGTAGCCTGAACAATTGAGTAACAATACTGAAGGTCTCTTTAATTCATACAATTTTGTTCTGGTTAGAATTTTTTTCAGCTCTGTAGGTGTAGTGTATATTATAATAATGTTCGGAAAATTTAAAATTTATTTGGTAATACATGAAAAATTCTAGGCTCTTATTTTACATATCGGTTGGATGCATAAAGAAGAAGAAGACAGATAGTTTAATGAGAGCTCTTATCAACTCATGACACGTCACCTCTCTGTGTGCTTTGGTTATGAACCTCATTGTAAGTAGCCTCAAAACCTCCCCCCTGAAATTTGATTAAAAGTTATTTAAAGCGTGGTGTTTGTGTGTGTGTGTATGTGTGTGTGTGTGTGTGTGTGTGTGAGAGGGAAAGTGTGCGTGTGTGTGCATGTGCGTGGAGGCATTTTTCATATGAGGGATGATATCATACTCCCTATAAGACTCCCACAGGAACAGGGCTATGCATCATTTTCCCCTTTTTATATCTCTGCAGGTTTTTACATCTTCTCTGTTAGTTTCCTCTGCTTCTTTTATCAGTAGTTTCATGCTCGGCCAATATAGGCAGTAGTTTGCTTTTGATTGCACTCTTGTTGATTTATTGTTCTAGTTTAATTACAGCACAACAGTTGGAGTACCTTAATGTGCATTTGCCGAGGCATAATGCTTGATCCCTCTAACAGTGTTTAGAGTGAAAAAAAAAGAAAAACGGAGCAGAGAAATAATGGCATTAGATGTAGAAAAATATAGATTAACACCCCAAAGATAGTCGTTTCCCTTGCACAAGATTTTTCTTTTCACATCATTATGATATTTCATCAAGCCCTTGAATTAACTCGCATGCCATTCTGGACTGATATGAAGCCATTAGGCCTAATGAAAGATTAATGTTCTTGCTGTGCTCACTATGAGATTTTATCATTTGGTTGTCAAAAAAAAAAGTCAAAAGGGCATAGTACTGTAGGCCAAATCATTTAAATGGCATGATGATAGTGTACCTCTACAAATGAATAACATAGCTATTAAACACGCTACATCTCAGTGATTTTTCCCATTTTAAACTTACTCCAAGCTCTGCACAGACAGGGCTCCTCCTGTCTGTTTTCACCCAGCAGTCGTGGCTGTTTGGACGGAAGCCACCCTGACAAGCTGTTGTAGCCGCTAAAAGAGCCTGTGATTGTCTGATACGTGCGGATTATATTTCCCCTCAGCCTCACTGTTTTATTCCATCTCACCGAGGTTGCCCGTGATCATTAGCAATCTTTTCACTCCTGTGTCACATAATGAAGTGAATGAAGTGTCATTTTCAATCAATTGCTATGTTGATCCAACTTAATTAGTACTTTGGAGAATACAAAACAAGATTAAGTAACTCACTGTTCCTGATTGCAGGGGCTGTTTGTTTTGGCTTTGAATTAACCCTCAATTCAACTGCTGCATGCACTCTGTGTACCGGCATATTGTCTTACTTCACTACTCCAGATATATCACATTATTCTCCTAATTATTCAAGAAAAAGATAATAAAAACACCACCACTAGCTTTGAAGTTAAACATGTCAGTTATGCATTATTCTGCCGTTACGGATCTGATCCCATTAATATAAACCTCTATTAGAGATGCACAGTGGTTTAAACAAATACACCGCACAATTTGAGAGTAGAGTTTTGGGTCTGATTTCAAAATGTGACTGTGTCTCTCAGATTGGTTATTTGATTCTGACATGTTAAACCGTATGATTCATATAACCTTAAAATGGCTGGGTACTTGTGAAGGCAGTGCACTTTGTCTCTCACGGCTTGACACCCCCCTACAAAGGCTGGAGGGAAAAGAGCAATGCCATGTTGTCATGGTGCCCGACAGAAGGAGCTCTGCCTCCTGGAGGTAATGAATCGAGAGGAGGATTGCTCCCGGTAGACCTCCATGCATGAGAAGCACTTGACTTTAAAGCAAAGCTGCCTGACTATACGGTCGTACAGGGGTATGCATGCAGGGTAAAGCATCCTATACAGGGATCCAGGGACACTCTCTTCAGGGATGATGATAAAAATACCAGCCCTAACGTATGTTTTCCTGCATTTTTTTTTGTTTTTTTCTGGTGAGAAAAATAGGAGGCCATTTTCACAAGAGACCCCAGAGATCTTGCTGAGCTGCCATTGAGGAAATCTGATTTATTGTAAATAATGATGTTTTGCTCTGGATTGTTTTGAGACAGTCAAATAATGAAAATTAAAACTTCTTGTTTTGTGTCATTGATCATGATACACACTTTCTGTTGTCCAAATGAACACCACAAATCAATTTGTTTAAATCAGATTTCTGCCAGAATGAAATATCTTTGAATGGCAAAAAAACCCCAAAACCCACACTTAGATGGAATTTCCAATTATCATGAAGTCCAATGACATTGCCATCATCATTGCAGTATGTCCTGTAATTTTCACAAAGTGACTTTCAGTAAATTTAATGTTAGATTGGGGTGTTTCAGTTTTTGCTATATATTTTAAATCAAACATAATCTTAATATCAGTTCAAGGAAAACTCTGAAATCACCTTTTTCTTGTATATCTGTCTTCTCGTCGCTATGCACATCAAACCAGACTCCATTCTCATAAATTTTCAGTCTACAAGTGGTGACTGACAATATCATGGCCTGAGGTAGAGGAAGGTGAGTTATAAAGCTTGGGTGAAATGCATGTGCAGTTTAACTTTTTGCGAGATATTTCTGTTTTGGGTAATTGAAAGTTGCAACAGTCAGCACTGTCTGAGAAAATGGACAACATCGACCTTCATGCAGTCATCTCTCTCCACCATATTGAATTCAGCATCAGACTTCCTCTCATTGCAGTAGGAAAGGGGCACCCTCCCCCAGTGTTGCCTAAATGTCCTTGTGGAACTCCTTGAGTGAGCCCTTGAAATGTAGGTAATGGATGCCTGCTCGAAGGTCCATGTTGTCCATTTGTCAGACAGTGCTGACTGGCAATTTTTCAATCCAAAAAAATATAACTACCACAAAACTTAAATCTCTCTGCATACGCAATTTTAAATACACATGCATGTTATTAGAGCTGAATAACGTATCCTTTTCTACCTTTTGCCATAACCTCATCAATCACCCCTCATATTCAAATGACTGAACCTTGTATGGACCCTTCTTCACTGATGCACCCAATCTGCCGGTTTTCAAAGCTTTGTCTTTGAACCCTCCAACCCCAACTCACTAAAATCTAGTTTAGCCTCTAAAGTAATAGGTTTTCCTGCTCTTCAAAATGGCTGTAGGCTGCATTGTTTACGATGTGTCTCTCTAAACAACATCAATACTTGATTCTTTCAAACAAATTTGTTTTTAGTGGCTACAATATGATGTAGCGTTGCCAAAGAAAATTATGTATTGTTTATTTGATTTTCTGCTAAAGAAAGTCGTAATTTACAAAGTATTGTGGATTACTTTTCTACTTAACATGTAGTAAACTGAACAATTTCTTTAGACATGTCCTTGAGCGAGACAATAAACCCTTAATACTCCTGATGGATCAGGCCGGTCTCTTGCTTTGTAGCTTGCTGTCGTTGTGTGAAAGAGAGAAAACAGGCATTTTCCATTCAGCCATTTTTTTTTTTTTAAATCAACCAGTCCAGCAACTCTTCTCAGAATCCCAGGATTGCACACAAATACTCTGTGACAAGATTTAAAACTCCTGCGTTCCTCGTTTTCTATGTAAATGCACACTGGCGATGTTGCTAAAATGCATCATTGCAAGTTGAAACATATTCACTGTCCATAAAATCAGATTATTGTCTCTTTAACCACCTGTTTGGCACCTCCTGGCTACTAAACCCCAACTATAACCCCTGTCTGTATGGTGCATTGCCACGTGTGCCACAGGTGTCACTTGATGAAAAGCTACGTGACACGACTTTGGTTTGTGTAACACATTTAGATTTGTTTCCCCTTTTCCCAGTTTTTCAAAAAATAGGCCTGGTGTTTATTTACAGTAGAGTAATTACGATCTCCTGAACTTTGTTGTGCTCATCCTGCAACATTCCACCGCCTGCCGTAGCCACAGTGCTTTCTGGACTTGATTAATTTCCTCCTCCTCGGGGAACAGAGAGAGATTCATCTGTCTTGCAACCGTGCATTTGTAGTCACAACCATTCTCTGTGATGATGGAAGCTTAACACAACATCATCTATATTCCTCCAGGCTTGCTGATGTGTTGTATCAACCTGTAGTTGTACCTGCACTCATTTTCTGAGAAAATGAGAGGTGAAGGAACACTAATTATTAAAAATGAATTTTGCTGGGGCCCAAGCTGACTCATTATTCATCTTGGTTATTGCTAGCAGTTTGGATCAGCCTTCGTGTGCCAGAATTGGTCCATTTGTCTCTGTCAGGGGTGGGCCCTTGACAGATGTGCCAATATGGCTGCCGAAGTTCTTTGCTGGGGGAGAGGCATCTTAATTCTCCATGATGTATCACACTGGCAGCAACCAATTTAGCAGAATTGAGCTCCAAATCATCTTACTTCCCACTGCTTCTGACAATCTGTTTCCTTTCTCTAGATGAGGTAAATATATTAAGGATGGAAATAAATTAGGGATTCCCACGCCCTGAGCTAAATCAGTGAGTTTTTGCTGGAGCTGATTGTTTGTATTGTCACATTGGCATGTCATCAGAGCACCATCATGGGCCTGTGCCACCAGGATACATAAAGCTAAAGCCCAGTACACAGCAAATATGATAATTACAGCCAAATTTTCTGGTTTCCCTTATTAGAGTAGATTGATGTATTGGATCGACATGTTTGTTGTGCAAACCTAATTAATTTAATTTAAGGTGTCACATGGCGTTGGTGTGCCTTATGGCAGCATATTAGGCCTGGTTGGCAGCTTAGGTCCAACATAATGGATGTGGACATGCTCGGCCTGCTGGGATTGCCATATTGACGAGGTGTGAGATTGCCAGCCCTCAGGTTTCCCCTCTAATGTGGTTATGCTGATGAGCTGGAATGAGCTAGCTAGCAGCTCAGCAAATTTTTAAACACATAATCATGATGACTTACTTTGTAATGAGTACCTATCCTCCCAGAGGGGAGGAGATAATGTCACGGCAGGACTGTTACAGTGGGAAATGGCAAAATGTTGGAAGATGTGCAATGCTTTGATGGAAGTATAAAAAAAAATGTGTTGACTGACAATCATGTGCTCAGACGCTGTGAGATATGTTGCTATAAAAATGCACTCGGGCCTGCAAGCCACTGTGCAGTAAGTGTATAGAATCGAATTGATGGCATTTAGTAGTGCATCACTTCTAGATCACTGAAGTTCCCAAGCTTGTTCTATCATTTATCCTGTGCTACTATCTCTAGTTTACTGAATTACACTGCTAACTATTGATTCCTGTCTGGGTTCTAAATTATAAGGACACTTGCTGTGTAAACATGTAGCCATTGTTGTCCCTGCTTAGCTTGCAGAACTGAAACATGGAAGAGAAATGGCTGCTTTAGGGAGGAGAGCTGAGCTCAGAGAGTGCAGTAGCTTCGAGTGGTTGAAACCTTTTTTTTCTCTTTTTTTTGTACATTGTGATTTTGTGAGCAAATGGTGCTGTGGGAAGGTTGATATGGTCTGGATTAAAAGAAAAAAAGACTTTATCTGGGTATAAAGATTAGATATTTGTAGTTCTGTGAATATTTGGTCTAATATTTGGTTTACAAATTCAACTTTTTGTCGGAAAGCTTAATGCATTAAAGTAAGTTTAAAAAATCTAAATATGGCCGCTACATTGCAAAGATGAAATCTGAGATAAGCTCCACCACAATTTGTCTGCAAACCCAAACCAAACATTTATGTTAATTCTGGTGATCCAGCTTCATATCCTTAGTGTAGCCGAGATCACTCAGGCCTGTCATTCTTTGTCTTGTGCAGTCTCATTACTCATTTAAGTGGGAGCTCATATACCTGCAAGGGGTAATAAATAATGTAGATGGATCATGAAATTATTGGGGTGGAAGCTGTTCTTTGCTTTCTGAAAAGTGTGACAGTCTAAACATTTTGTGCAATATTCAAACATCTTCACTGATTATCTCTATTTTCTGTTTTTTGTAGCTGAAAGCTGCAAAACACTTATCATCCAGCAACAGTAGCCAGGATTTACAAATGGACCTTTGATTGAATTGAGCAAAAAATAATCATCATCTTGGAAAATATTGTGAGCGTGCTAATGTGTCCAGTTTCAGCCATTTCCCAATAATTTTATTTTATTTTGCTCCCAGCAGCAGAGGGAAACTTTGAAGCTAAAGGGCGAAAAGGCCGCTTTGTCAGTCATCCATGTACACACACCACTGCCTCTGCAATCTCACGTCATTAGCTGCTTTGGTAACATTGCCAAGCTCATATTTTCATT
The DNA here is from genome assembly GCA_029783725.1 of Acanthurus tractus. Lineage (NCBI taxonomy): Eukaryota > Metazoa > Chordata > Actinopteri > Acanthuriformes > Acanthuridae > Acanthurus > Acanthurus tractus. The sequence goes on from JAQNCA010000014.1 coordinate 12,213,278, forward strand.
TCATTTAGTTGCCATTTACAGTAAACTGGACTGATTTCTCAGTGCATGTGTCTGTAGGAGGAAGGCACATAAGGGTGCAACAAAGGGGGGCAGTGCAGGGGAACTGAGAATTTCTATGTTTTTTAGAGAACTTTTCCTTTCATTTAATTTTTGTTTTTTTGTTCTTGAGACCTGCCCACACCGACTTTAATTATAAACTGATTTTAAGAGATTCTTACCAGCATTCACCTCTCTTTTGGAATTAAAGTTTCGTTCCTGCATATCAGCTCCCTCCTCTCCTCTATCCCTTAATTTTCCTCCTCATCTGTCTTTCCTAATGCTGGCCGCATCTCAATTCTGAGCAGGGGGTTTGTGTGTGGACGCCATGGGAGGAGGGTGAGACACAGACGGGATTAAAGCTAGATTTAAAATTGCTGCTTGCTGTGCTTAGCTCAACACTCATCTGGGGGTGTGGTCATGCGCTATCTTGTGATTAGTGGCCTAATTAGCGGTTTTGGGGTTCGCAAGGCTAAGGAACTTGCATAGTTCCGCTCTTTCAATTTTAATTTCCTCCGCTCTTCCCTCGCTGTGTCTACTGACTGGCACATGTGCCCACATATGCGCACACTCTCCCACTCTCAAGCTGTAAAAAAACAAGCGAAGGATGACTGTGAAACCGCACGAATAAGCAGCAGACAGAAGGGTTTAGCTGTGCAGAGAGAGACTTCTCCATGTGGCCAATTTATCATCATCTACTGGAATAAATAAACACTTGTCTTTTTAGCTCGGGTCAGAGTGCACAGCTGCAAAAGTTAAAGATAGGTATTTGGCTGAATGTGATGCTCACCTCGGCCAAGGAGGTTATGTCGAGTTGGCCTCTCACTGTCTGTTACCAACATATCTCACACTAATGGTCGGATTTACTTGGACTTGGTTGTGCTCAGCTGTGATCTTTTCGGGGAGTTCATGCAATCAACAATCAGCATCTAAATCTGTTACCACTATATTATTATTATTCTCCCTAAAAACACTTTTGAATATGAAAGTAGTGGTTAAAGAAAGCGATTGGGCCTTGGTTGAGGTTTTCACCAACTGGGTACATGTTTCTGTACATTTTTGACTTCCTCTCTCTGATATTCATGTAATTCTGAGATTATCAATGAGAGAAACCAATGCATTTTGGATATAGTTCAACTACTTGTAGTAGTAATTCAAGGAAAAGTCAGAGTACTGATTCATTCTTGTCTCTTTGAATCATTGTTGTTTTATGTCTTTCCTTTGTCAGTGAATCTGTGTTCCAGTGTGTAAGAGTTTATGCACATTCGTGTATTTCTGTTACAGCTAATAGATAAATAGAACAGCTCATATACCTTTATAAGATCGTTACGATGTCAGAGCAGATGCCTATCAGTCATAGACAGTATCTGCACATGTGATTTGTAGAGCCAATCTTCACTTTGTGATGAAAGATGAAAATCTGATGTGCTCTCTCCTCTCCACTTCATTCACTATCTGAGATTGGAAATTATGGCCCATATTAGATCCAAGTAGTGTCCTCCACCCATTAAGAAGACATAGCGAATGTATTGCATAGTATATCTCTAACCATGTCCCATTTTAGACATTTTCAGAAGAGGAAAGCTTTTACATTATGGACGATTTAGCAAGTATTATTGAGACATTTTTCACTTTTCACAGTATAAAATTGGCATTATAAAGCCAAACACCTACAAGAGCAGCTCTCAAAAAATAACACGGACAAGCAGCCAAAACAAAATAACAGATAACATGTCAGCTCAGGGTTCACTGTGTGGGTGGAGATCTTTCACCTCTACCTGCTGACTGTGGCTAATGGTCTGCTTAGTGGTGACCTCATGCTGTGGGGGGTCATCCTGACGCCAAGACAGGCAGGTAAGTGAGAGGCTTCTGTGTGTCCCGCAACCTCTGTCCCTCGGGAGACAGCAGCCTGCCTGTCACCTTATGTCTGTCCTGGTTTTATCGCTCCGCAGTGACCCGCAGTCAACTCATCCCCCTGCCGTTGAGTCCCTTAGTAAAGGGGGACAATGGCCCCTCTGGCTGGCATGTTCTGCCGCTCCCTCCACCCCCTCCCGCCCATCTGATGGGCAGCTGCTTTATGTGAGCCTGGTGACACAATTGGTTCAGTAATCTTCGGGATGGGTTTGGCATTTTCAGCCACGCTGGGCTGCGTGGCTTTAGGCATGGCAAAGTCTGGCTGTCTGTCGTCTGTCTTTCCGTCACTTTGGTTCCAGACTAAAATTTCTCCGGTATAAATTTCTGTGATATTCTTTAAATATGTTCACTGTGCCCCGAGGATTATTTCGGTTGACTTTTGGGATCTTCTGAATTTTCCTGTAGTGCCACCAGCAGGTCATAATTTTTTCAAGTTTAGAAAAGTGTCTAATATACTAAAACAAATTCTGTAACCTCAGTCATGGTTTCCGAAAGAAGTCTCTCAATTAGGCTAGTGATGCCTTGGCTGTTTACCCTTGAAACCCCATGATGGTCCTATAAAAGCATATTGTTTATAAATAAAATATCTCAACTTTTGATAGATTATTACGAACAGCACAGACATTTATACTTCCACATTTTACTGGGCACCCACCTAATTTCTCTGAGACTCTCTCAAATGACTGGCAGTCCAGGAACTCACTAAATTGAGAACCTGTAATGTCACTGCGCTGTACAAGAAGCCCATTACCAAAGCAGAAAACGTGAATTTTGGACCATGAAACCATTTTAGCAAGTAACATTCTATAACTTGAAAATGATTTATGTATTTCACTCTGCCATTACTGAATGTGTGCTTGAAATTGAAACAAGACCAAAGGAGCATCATATAGAGCCAATGTTTCACCACATACCCACTTTGACTAAAATGATTCAGACTAACGAGCCAGCATTGTCATCGTAGAAGTTCTGTACTCCTGCTACTGAGTTGAAAAAGTGTTAACATCATGCCCTTTTTAACAATCAGGTGAGGAAGTCTTAGCTCAGTGGAAGTTCCTAGAGCCAAAGAAAAGATACTAAAACTAATGGATGAAGCTGCATAAATGGACTATGATGGTATGATAGTTCAGAAAGGGGTGATGGCTCAGAGTGAGATAAGGTGCTCACTGAAAAGAAGCGTAACAATGGGAACAGATGGAAATGGTGATGTGACAAATTGGAGATGGATTCTTTTATATTTTTTACCGCATGTGCATGTGTATGTGTATGTGTATGTGTGTTGGTGCACAATATACAGCAGCCTGAATGGTTAAATTTTTGAGAGCTAAATTATGTGCTGTTTCCTTAGAAGAAACAGCACCAGCATAAATCCATTTTGTGCACACGGCCTCACACGTTACAGTTTCCTAACCACTGTAGCCTCAGTGCTTCTTCTTAGTTGTAGGGGATCTTTGATTAAATTTTCTCCCCTGAAAAACCCAATAATTATTATTTAATAATGTCTAATATTGACTGTAATTTGTATTCATGTTTATTCCTAATATTAAAACATCTGTTCCGCAACCAGCTGCAGGACATTTGTGAGTGCTGAGGTTAGCGTATATGCTTCCGTCAGTTAGCTGATATGAAACAGTTGCCCTTGGACAAAGCAGAGTAATGTAGCATCACTAATCAGTGTTTCACTTTGCGGCTCTACAGAGGAGGTCTGTGTTCCGCTCAACAGAGTGCTCACCTCTCTCTCCTGTTTACAATTAGCAAGAGTTTCCCCTTACACAGATGCAATATTGGATTGGTGTCAGCGTGCAGTGATACACAGAGAGGGCAAAACCTGAGAGAAAATATTTCTTCCTCTCATACTGCACGGAAAAACAACTTTTAAGTGTGGTAAAGCAACTATGAGTTTCAAAGGCAAGACATTTTATTTACTTCTTTTTTTTAAACTTTAGTTATGCTAAACCTTCTCTTCGTGAACTTACTTATTAGTCCAACAAATATAAGATTTTTAATCCGCAACTGAATGAAGTAAATTAGAGGAAAGCGTTTCATAAAACATCTTCTACATCAAATGCAGTACTTTCAGGGACCAAACTGGTTTGAGCTGGATTCTGATACAACTGGATCTTTGTGGGGAAATTATTTATTTGACAAGTTAAGTTTGCCTGAGAAACCGTGTCACTAAAAACAACCATTACAGGAAAGATACAAATAATGAACATGGATACAGTTAACAAAAGCACCTGCTTTCTTAACATTGTTTTTTTTTTTTTTTTTGTGGTATTATTTTTGTTTACCACATGGCTTGTCGTAAATTATCCCTTGACTTTGCTGTCCGTTCCAGAAATAATTAGATTGCTAATTCATGCATTTACTTTGATTGGGCTACTGCTTTGATAATTGTTAGAATAAAGGATTAAATAAAGAGTTCACACTGACACTAAGATAAGTAGCAAAAGCACAGAGACTATTATGTGTTGCATACAACTATTACATACCCTCAGCCTTGAATACCATTGCTTTACAGCATCATAACAATGCAATCATGTGCACTTTAAATGCAGAACTAGATGTTTAAATGTACCCTTGAACAAAAATATGTAATCATTGCTTACACTGTGGTTCCCCAGAAGGCACGGAACATTTAGACAGCTTATTTTTGGCCCAAATGCAATTATTGTAATTACCACCACTTGATAATTCGATTACACAAATGAATCTTTTGTTTTTAGGCTTTGTATGCATTGGAGATGTTGAGCCTATTTGTTGAGGTCATCATTTGACACAGTGATTGCACAAAAATAATGGAATCTGTCGACTTAAAATACTAGACTCATTATAAAAAACACTTGAATTGTCTAGCACCCTCAATTCAAACACTGATCAGATTTAATCCACAACTAAGAGCCCTGAACCAGGTCGGTTTCAAAGAATTAATACCAACAAAGGCTGACTGATCGGTTTGTGTCACCTCTTTGCTGTTTACGTTGCCTGTTTGGACAACACAATGAAATTGAATTTAAATCACAAATTAAATGAACACAAGGTAATTGTTTGAATTTCGTTAGTAAATTAAATATTGTCATCAGTCTACATTGCATCCTGTTACAATAAATAGCCAAACAGAATCCAAAAGATTAAGCATAATAATTTTGCTCTTTTACTGAAGGTCAGTGAAAACACAAAGCACATGGAGCAGATAAAGCCTTAAACACTCGAGTATTAACATTAACATAGAGAAAAATAAAATGTGCTGTTGATAATAGATTTGTTTTTAATTAAGAAAATTAGTAAGATTTCTAAGAAAAAAATCACTGCGTCAGTACCACTATTGTTTTTAAATCCCTGTCATTAATTAAATATATATATATACACACACACACACAAACATATATATATATATACATATGTATATATAGATAAAACCCACTGTCCTCTCTTATTAAATTGTTTGCCAATTGTCATTAACACAGTGTAATCTAATTCTGCATTTAAAGTTGTTTAATAATATATATATTTTTCCATATATGTGTGTGTGTGTGTATACATATACATATACATATATATATATATATATATACACATATATACACGCATATATATGGAAAAATTTATATATTATTAAACAACTTTAAATGCA
>JAQNCA010000014.1:12218961-12243515 GCA_029783725.1 Acanthurus tractus
ATATATGGAAACATTTATATATTATTAAACAACTTTTTAATATATTATTGAACAAAATTTATATATTATTAAACAACTTTAAATGCAGAATTAGATTACATTGTGTTAATGACAATTGGCAAACAATTTAATAAGGAAGGATATATATACATACATATATATATATATATATATATGTATATGTGAAGTAACCCAACTGAAGTAACATTGTGGTAATTTTAGCTTTCAAACCATATGATGCTTAAGTGAAAGTAATGATATAAACAAGTAAATATGTAAACACAGGGTCATAAATTCAGTGTTGAGGCTTACATAGTGACTGAAATCACTCAGGTCACACCTGTCTCTCTGTGCTTTGAAAAGTTGATATCAGCTGTAAGCTAATTATTTTGTGAACATAAGTTCAGAAAGATACAGCGGTCTACAGCTGTTTGATCTGAAAGGGCGGGCTGTCCACCTGCTGCTTCTTCTCCAATCACCTGCCTTGTCTGTTGCAGACAGCAGCTGTGCTGTGAGGCAGAACAAACAGAGACATGCAGAGAGTGATGGCCCACAAACTACACCCATCCCGTCTTTCTCCAGGATGCTACATATGATAGTTTTGCAACGCCCATTGTAACCAAAAATAGATGTGTCCAACTCAGGAGCTCAACAGAGTGTAACAGGCTCAAGCTCATTGACTTGTTTTATTTTGCTGTGTGCAGGCCTGTGAAATTTGTGATGATGCATTTTTCAATTTATACAAATGATTTTATCTTGAGGTAGCACAGTAACTACTTGAGCAGTGCATGTTAATAGAATAAGTGTATTGTTTCTGTCATATTTGGTGTGTGCTCCACTCAGAGGCCTCTGAAGCATTCATCGGCTTGTTGGCTCCTCGCCATATCGAAGGGGAAACTCTTTAAGTTTTTGAATTGTAGGGGAAGCTCTTCCTCATGGGACAGAATGTATTTCTGTCCCTCCTTTTCTTTACACAAGGTCCTGGAGATTATTTTTACAAACTAGGGGATGTTGTACTTTCGGAGCGGCCAACACCCAAGAACAGGAAGCCACAGTTTCTATGAAAGTCCACGAGATGGAAGCAGATAGCGCCAAGGGAAAACAATATTTTGGCTGGAGCTCATTCTGGTGGCCAATTAGACCCCAATGCCTGTATGATTTACCACTTCCTCTACCTACTTATATGTGTTTGGGGCCGCTGTGTGGAACACAATGACCCCTGATTAAAGATTGAGCTCAGGCTCTGAGACAGCAGTGGCGCCATTCTTATCAGATGCCTACTTCTTAGAACTCAGCAAGACCACCTCAATGGTTGCATGGTCTCCATGCTGACATACTCAGAACACAAAGCATATTTAGACTTTATTTAAAATATTGACAACTTTGTGAAAAAAGCCCCCACTACAATACAATACTACAATAACAGTGTATCTGGTTCCGAGTGCGTCAAACGTACTAATTAATACTCAATCTTTTTGCAGTGCTTAATGTGCAGTTTTTTTTAGGACTGATCAGTCTGGAAATGCACTGTATTTAAGGGTTCGAAGAAGCTTGATTTAAGGGCCCTTTTTCTTTTTAAGCATCTACTGAGACACATTTTATGCATGTGGAGAGACGAAGGGGTTGTTTGTCTTTCCCTCCACCCTCTCCTGTGGACATGGGCTGGAAGCGAAGCCCGGATCTCGAGTGGCTGGGTGGGGTGACTGGTATGAGGTCACACTGTTAATTGCATAATAAAACATGTCTGGGTTAAGATAACATTTCAAAGAAGCCATTATATAACCAAAAATCAGAACTCACTTAAATTTGATTAACATCTACAGTGCAGTCAGACAGTGACAGTAATAAGTTCTTCATTGTTTTGACTATGTTCTTATCCCATTAGGTTCAAAATTAAACAGTTGCTATTGGCTTTAAGTGCTGACGTTAACAATGTTTAAGGCTGTCCAAGTTGAGTGAACAATGTAGAACTTGGTAGTCTTTCCTATAAATAATCCACCAGTTTAAGGATGAAGAAGTGAAACAATGGCCCTATATGAGCAGATACTCAATCATTTTTACCCGCAAACCATTGAGTGCTCTTGACTGACCAAATCATTTGACCTCAGTCAGAATGAGCATGCATTTCATTTACTGACATTAAGTAGCCACTGAAACAAATGGGTGAAGAGGCTTGTAGGGTCTGACAGAGCATCACGAGGAAAGGATATCATGGAACTGAGTTGGTCTTCTTCAGATTTAATCTTGCATTGCAGAGAAAAAAATGTCAGTTCTTATTAAAATTTCTAATGTTCAGTAATTTTATCGTTGATGGTAAGTTATGGCAGACAATCAACCAATGGCAGGCTGCGTTGGCCAATCAGCTAAATCAGTCCGACTGCACAGAGCTGAATAACCCTGTTATGATGGAGTACAAAGGCCTAAATTTGCATTTGCAAGTGAGCTGATTTGATCGAAATACAATAAAACTCCTCAAAAACCTCAACATCTGCAAAAACCTCACTTCCAACAGGTAAACAGTCTCACAAAAAAAATCAACATGCAGTGCTGTGTGATGGACAAAAAGGAAAAAGAAGACTGACTAACAACTGACAAACAAAGTGATTAGTGAAAGAGATACCTTCATGCTGATTGCTTTACTTAAATGGAAACGAAAATTGGTGCTGTGCTGGACTGCTGCATCAAGTCAAGCCAAGCCAAGTCCAGCATGTGTGTGTGTAAAAAGACAAATTTCAGACACACTTCCATTTTGCATACTCCCTTAAAAGCAATTTCACTGACCTTTAAAAAAATTAAAGAAAACAAAACAAAATAAATATTCACATCCCTTTTTGTTTGGCAGCATCTTCAGATTATGTTGTAACTTGAGTCACACACCGTGCTATCTTCTCACTGCAAAAAGGCAATCCAAACCTGCTTACTTCAAAGTATAAAATAGAGCGAGATTCCCGTGGCTTGCAATGGTTGCATGTCAGTGTCAGTTTGTCTAACACATCAAAGGAAGATGTTGGTACTCCACAAGAAAGCAAAGTTCAAAGTACACATCCAGCCTGGTTGCATATTGACTTTTGTCTTTTTTTCTTCTTCTTGTGGTTATAATTTTGTCATCAAGAAGACATCTGCAGCATCTAAGTCATTTTTCATTGAAACCTTCTTTTGCTTTGCTGTTGATTGCTAATTTTCATAGAGAAAACTGGTAGAGTCCAGCAGTGTTTCCTATTAATAATGTAGACTCTGGCAGCCCACCATAGTCTAATGATGAGTCAATAAAATATATTTCTATACTTCTTATAACATAAAAAGATGTGAAACAGTGTGTGCACAATTGCCTCAGCAAAGAATCTCAGTGTCAGTGTCAGTGTCAGCCAAGGTGTCGCCACCCCATACAACGTGCTGCCATGCACATGCATGCTCACACAACTTGTCTTGAGGCATCACTGAGACATTTTGCAGAAAAAAACATTGTTTGCGCTAAGTAACATAAACTAGCATTACACTATCCATTGTAGGTGCCCTTTTGACATACATAGTTTTATCCTTATCAGCATGTTGTTATGATGGTAGTTATCTGAAATTATTGCAGAGGTTGTCATCATTAATAAACACTTATGGGATGCTTACTGTAAGGTAATGTATCGTCACTTCTTTTCAGCATCTAAGGAGTATGTTTGCTTATATCCTATGCCTCTAAGCTGATCAATTGCTCTGATCAATGCCTCACATTCTAGTGAGTCATAAAATGACATAGATGTAATTTTTGTTTTTAGGAAAATACTATACATTATGCGCCACATATATTCTTGTACAAATTTCAATAGGGTAAATAGAACATATATTATTTTCTAAAAATATTTCCTAAAGTTTTGTGCTTTGTAAACTGTATTAAACTCTGTCTTGTTTGCCATGCTTTGCGATTGTGCCTTTTTTGCTGTATTATCATTCAGTGTTAAATAACCATTGTGTTAAATTGTTTACAAAAGCACATTTATTTTAAGCACTTTAGGTTCCTTATAGACCTATTTTGATAGATCATTTAATAATTATGCAAAATTTCCCTCTATAGGAAATTTGCCCCTGAAACCCCTAAGAGGGTCAGAGGTCCACCCTCTGTAGTCTTACAAAACCTTGTGGAAATATGTCCAGTATGTCCAGTAAGGTCAAGGGCGATGGGACCTCATTTCTGCCCAGAGGTCTGTCTCTTGAATTGTTGAGGGAATTTCATAAAATTTGGCTTTGAATATTCACTGGGAGCCAAGAATAAAATGATTAGATTTTTAGGAGTCAGAGGTCAGGGTCACTGTGGCTTCATATCTTTCCTCTCACTCTCACCAACACAATATTTCGGACAGCCTTAGGGAATTTTATTGAATTTGGCTCAATGGTCCACTGAGTCAAAGATAACCTGGTTCGATTTTGGTGGTTAAAGGACAATGTTCTGCTTAATCAAATTATTGAACATGTTAAAATAAGACAAGATAGATGTAATATATTAGCAGTAAAAACAAACAAAATCATCAGAAAAACATATGGAACGAACAACATACATAATATCTACAAGTCATGTTCAAAAGGGGTAAGAAGAAGTCTAGAGCTTATCTAAAGGTAGAGGGATACTGATGTGCATTGATAACATCACTGTGACTGTGACTATGCCTGCTCATACTCCAGTGTAAGCTTGATTGGTTTTCAGAGCAAGACAACTATGAAATTTTAATACTAATTTGATTGATTCGATTTTGTCAAATCCAGACTAAAATCATCAAATTTCTGACTTGAGTCTCATTTCAGTTCAGGCCATGTTGCTCGAGTCCATACTTCTGCTGAAAGGTAGGCTTTTTATTGTGGAAGTCAAAGCATTTGAGAAAAAATATTTCAATCCAAAGCACACTGTGTCTAACACATTGCAGCAGAGAGCTCTTGCTTGAGGATTGCTGCTGTACAAATAATGTATCTGGCCTACAACCTCCATGGCAGGGAGACAGCAGCACAGTACAGCCCTGGATTGAGTCTGCTAGAAGCATAGTGGTGGCTGGGGCTATGGTTGTATGAGATGATAGATGAACGCTGATCTTCTAGAGTAATAAAGCAAGATTAATACCTCAGTGAAGTACCACTTCAGACCACCCAGGGAAGCAGTCTGAGGCCCGGAAATCTGGCTCATAGGTTCAGAATGATATAACAAAAATTGTGTCTTATCATATCAGTCATCATCAAAATCCAAAGTGGCTGACTCTCTGATATAGAAAAAACAATTTGAACTTACGTAATGTGGGTCAGTAAATGACCCGCAGTGTCAGCAAAACTGAGTGCGACTGCAAAAGGACTCTTGCAGAGTTTCATTTTGATGGTCGAGATTGCACGGGATTATTGATGATCCATTGGATCTGGTAATCTTGTTTGCCTTTTTTTGTCACTTTTGCTTTGGAATTACACTTGGGATGGAAGCAACTATCTTATCTGAACCTCCTGCCAGCTATCTCCCAGAACAGCGAGACCCTTAATCACCCGTCGCAGTCGGTGTGTGTGTGCGGTAACTCTCTGATACTGTAGAGGCCCCACACAGAATGATAGAAAGCTGTAATTATAGGGCTTGTGCTAATCATATTTATCAAATGTTATAGTGTTGTGGAGGGTCTACAAAGAAGGGAGGTGGAAGAGTTGGCTACAGATAAAAGGACAAGATTTGTAAAGAGGTGGCACGTAAATAAATTAACTTGGCCAATAATATTTCCTTTTTTTTATCCTTTTCTATAAAGGCTTGAATGGGTTCCCTCAAGATTAAAGGTGCATTTCATTATCCTTTTACAACACAAGGTCACCAGTAAAGCTGTGAACATGATAGTTTTCAGTAGTAAAGTGGGAGAAGAGAACTTTGTTAAATTTTATATCTTTTATTCGATTAAAACAAGTTAATATCTTAATTCATTATCTGACACCATCCATTTGCTACACGATCTCAAAGGCAGACCTATCAGCTATGCATTTGTGTAGCAGAAACGCATTTTGACATCAAAGTAAGCCAAGGTCTGTCACTTTAAACCATGCAAAATGCTGGGGACATCTGGAGTTCAACTGCATATGAAGTTCTCGAGACTAACAGCAAGAGGCAGGAGTGTCTGGCCTGCCAAAAAGCAAAACAAGAAGAAGAATTGAACCAATCATAACACCGGATTCATCTGCCTTCACCCAAATATCAAGTGAGGGTGACCCTAATTAACAAATACATAATATAATGTCAAGAGACTGCGACATTGATTTTGTTCCTCCTGTCCCCCTTTCTTACTGCGCCTGGCTGGCTCCTTAAGTGAGGACAGTTCTTGTAACTCTTTTGGAAAGCTAGATGGACCGGGATTGAAATAAAAAAAAAATACATTTGTGTATTGAATTGACTTGAATTAACACAGATCTACCAACCTAGGAAACCTTATTACATTATTTTGTCTATGTGTGGCAGATTGTTATATGTGACGTTATTCATTACGAATCCAAAACCTTCTTGGTTTGTAAACTAGAACCGTGTAAGTTGTATCTCAAAATGATACTTTTAAATGAAAATGTTGAAGTCTTTGCATTGATTATGCCAAAGAGCCACTAATTTGGTTCCAGCATGTGAATGCTGACCTACGTTGCCTGCATTATCACCGATTTTCTGATTTTTATGCTGAGCAAATAATCTTATCGTGATCCTATGATGTAAAGGTCTGCCATGCAGATCTTGTGAGAGCAGGCCATTTAAACTTTGCTGCAGGGGGTCAAAAAATGAACTGCAGGATTTTTGCAGGATGAAAATTATAGAAATTAGTTCCTTTCATGTGTGAGTCAATGATCACACTGTCCTGAAATAGCCGCTGGTTTGTTAAGAATAAACACCAAGTGAACGGATCGGACATTCAGACTGTGAACTTGACTGAACTTGAACACTTTTCATTGGTGTTGTCATAGATACACATACAAGGTACGGTATCTCACAATGACCAAATAGGACAGTCGTCAGCCAAAATATCTACAAAAATCAAATCAAAATGCTTTAAAGCAGAGGAGGAAAACCTAATTTTGCACCCTTATTATTCAAAGGTATGCGTCAAAGGACTGCAGTGTGATTGGAATCTCCTGGTTCCCGCAGGACCAAACGCATATATTGCGGGAGCAGGCGGTCTGGAACAAACACATTGTGGGAGCGGGCGGTAATGTTTAGAAATCCAGTGGGAGCGGGCAGGAGCTGGATTAAAAAACAGTCTCACGCAGAGCTCTACCATGATGAAAGGCTGTGATGTGTGAAATGCAACAGATTAGCAACCAAAATTTAATTCTGACATCATTTGGCTGTGTCACCTCACATGGCACCTTCAACACCCTTTGATGCGCCACCATTGAATACAGCAGTTTTGAATTCTTTGCCACATTCTAAAAAAAAGTACTCCTCACATCCAAATGTCATACATAGCTTCAATCCTGTGATAAACATAACGATTGATTTTTTTCAAGTTGTTGCACTGTTTTCTGAGATGAGTATTTTGATCATAGATCACACCTGAGGATGGGTGATGCGTGCCTTTTTGCTAAGGCATCAAATTTTGATAAACATGAAGTGAAAATTAATCTTGTCCCTAGATTATATTCTTTCTTAAAGAAACATGGCAGTCCTTCTTGGGGGTAATTTTTTTTATCTCATCACATTATTCAAGATTTCTGTATCTCAGCTGATCATATATTATTGTTTCCTAACTTTTTCAGTCTCAGTTATTATTCCAGTATTTCTGCAATAAAGTTACTGAATTTATAGAATATTTTTGGTGAGCTTATTTCCTCTGCCTTTTTGTTCATGACAAAACGGACTAGTTAAAATAAATGCACCCTTTATATGGTGAAGTGTAACTGAAGAGTCACTCATATTTTGCCCTCTATGTCCTCCACACTGACCCCAGATGCCTTTTTTTCATTTTTTGCAAGCTGCACAGATACATCGAGTACCTGTTCCTTTAGATCTTTTCTGAGAAGTGGATGTTGGAGAGTGTTGAGAAAAAAAACCTTTTAAATAAAGCAGACTCTGCAATTATTTTCTCGTTTCATAATTCCTGGGTTAAAGTTATTCACTGTTCTTTATTGCATATTCCCTCACTTGTCTTTGAAGCGTACTGACGCCCACTAAGGGCATTATAGTTTTTACCTTCATGGTTCACTGATAATTGCGGCGTCTTATGCAGATTGGCCAGTAAAAGAATCTGACAAGAAAGTCCTTTGAAAGTACAGTTCCCTGTGAATACAAAATCACACACACATACACACACACTCACACACAGATAGAGGACTAATTGTTGATTCACTTTTATAAACCTTGTTTCCCAGTGACAATATTTAGTAATAAAAGTATATTTTACATGCAATAATGACAAAGAAAGTAAGAAAGACTCTCTCCTGGGTTGAACTGTCGTTTAGTCACACATCTCACTCTGGTGTAGCATTTTGTAGTTTTGGCAGCATGACCTCGTTTAGACTCGGGAACAGTCAGTCACCAAAATTGGTTGCCCCAATTTTGCCAGGATGATTTTCTTCATTTTGATTATAGTTGCATGCAGTTGTTACTGTTAGACTCAGCCTCGCTCCAAGTGCCAGTGAATCCAATAAATTCTGAATTCACAAATCAAATCCAGCCCTGGTTGCTTGTCATATTTGAGGCAGTTGGGAAACTGTATCTTTATTGTTAAAAACTCACAATTGGCATCGTTCAGGAGGGTCTGCTCTCTTCTTCTCACAGTTGATTCAGCTGTGCACTAAGTTCTCTCCCCTTCCTTCATTACATCACAGCCATCAGGTCACATAGCTGCCAAGAAGCATATGAAGAGATCTGTAGGAAGCAAAGAGAGTGTAATGAAGTGGTGCTGGAGGAAGGGACAAAATCTGTCTGTTTTTTGTTTTGTGTTTTTTTTCTGCATAAAAAAGCTCTGGCATTGCTGTTTATAGTTGATAGGACTGAAATATGCTTGTGTTGTGAAAGAGTATTACCATAGAAATGCTGTGCCTCAGAGATCATTCTGTGTATAAAAGTCAGACATGCTCTCCACATAAACAGTGAAAGCTCCATACAGTGTTCAAAATCCTTATTAGATTTGTCTATACCACTAGAAATAGATGTATAACATAGCTGATGTAACTGAATTATGTGTGTCTTGCTTATCTCAGGAAAAAGGACAAAGAAATATGCCAATGCCAGTAGTTTGAGTGTGATAAGCAATTTTTGTTTGTCAGTCCATCTCTTTGGCCCAGACTTCAATATCTCGACAACGATTGGATGGACCATTGCAATATTTTGTTTGGACAGTTGTGGATCTTTGGGTTAACCTGTAATTTCGTTGATGATTCTTTGATTTTTCACAATGTGACATCATGGGATCAGAATAAGAATTTGTTTAATACAAAAGTAATACTGTTGCCATTAGCCTCAGCTGTACTTTGTGTTTAACGCTTAAAAGCGAATGTTAGCATGCTTACACTGTGAACTGAATTGGAGCACATTATAAACAATAAACCTCCTAAATATCAGCACACTGGCACTGTAATTGTAGCATGCTGACATGCTGAAGCGTGCTGAGCATGAAGGGCAAAGCAACAGCCACTGATGTACCTGCAGACTCTTAAACCTGAAATATACTTGTGTAATTAATCTACCCAGAGTCTATTCTGTAGTCTACTCAAGTGGCCCAAGCTGTTGGGAGTATGTGTTTTTTTTTAAGCACTGGTGTGTCTATCTGTGTCTCACTGCAATTTCACCACCAAAACTGTAGTTGACACTGGGGTTTCTATGCCATAGTAATTACATTGGCACTTTCTATGTGTACTTAAACTGTGGGAACTAATGTAAGCAGATCATTTTTTTAACCCATTAATGTTGAACAACAGTGACTTTCCGTAAAATTATGAAGGTGAAAAGGGTGAGAGACAATCTTTAGTGTTTCTGGCTTATTTCAGAAAGAAGATCTGTTATTAGCTGGTCATCATTTGACCGATTACAAACTTAGTTGACTGTTCTGGCCTGTCTCCACATTGTGCCAGCCCTTACTATCCACAGTTAAGTAATTTTCATTTTTTTTAATTTGTTGAATTTTAAAGTATTTAATTATCTCCTGTCAAAATGACTGGCAAAAGCAATTCCCTCTGAGCACAATTTGAACGGTATTAAAATCGACAATAAGTTTCCACATATCTTTTAGGGCTGGGCAGTTGGACAAATATATCACTGTTTGGCTAAGTCCTTTGGCAGTTGTTTTTTTGAGGCAATTTTTGTCATCTTATTTTGCCAATATTATTGGTTTGCCTCCGAAGAACAAGTATGAGCCACTTCTCAGCAACAGACGCCAGCACTGGCATTGAGAGGCTGCCTGGATAAACAGTGTGTAGAGCCAAACATCCATCTAAATCCACCTTTTAAATCTCAGAAGTTTAAAAAAAAAAAACTTCGAGCTCTTCTCCCGCCGGTAAATGGCTCCAGATTAGATCAGAATCCGCTGTGACTTGGGGTGTTTATTCCTCCAGAAGTTCCAGCTCTGCCTCCATGTCTTTCCTCCAGAGCTCCCCTGCGAGCAGCAGCGGTCTGTCGGCAAACATCTGCTCAATCCCTACGCTCTGTCTGGTTTTTCTTTAAAATCTGAAAAGCTCCAGGATTTTTCACATCTGAATCATTAAATAAAAGGTTAATATAGACCAAAACAGAGCTTTTGAGTATCGGGACAGTGGATTGTTTGGGAGGGGCCATGTGAGCTGGCACTAATTGTTTCTTTAGAGCGGAAATTCTGTACCAGCCCTGAACTCATCAGATGTCCAACCTGGACATTTGATACTCCCTAGAGCTGCAATTCCTGTGTCTCCACCATCTGGAGTGTTATCAGCATATTGAAGCTGACACCAGGAATGTTGTTCAGAATGTCATCCGATGCTCCTGCACTCACTGAAGGGATTGTGCGGTATGCGCGAGCTCCAATCTCACTTACCGCAGCTCCATCTAGACAACTGCTGTGACCCTTCTCAGTGCTCTCGACACTGTACCTTATTTCTGCTGGCCATGTTTTGTTGTCACTGCCACTCATACATATGGACTGATCAGCGTAGTTTTTTTTTTCTGCAAGTGCTAGTGTGCCAAGACTGGGATGTGTGCCAGGTTGCGTACAGCATGGATGCTTTCTCTCTGAGGGACAAAACGGAAATGACAAGGCAATTGCCATTCTATCAGCATTGCCATGGTAGCACAGGCACGGCTGTTTATCCCAAGGTTAATGGGATGACGCCTGGAACTGAAAGTGCCAGATTGAGAGAAACATGTGCCTGTTTTACTTAAAACAAGTAGATAGCAGGGAGTGGTGTCACATCGCATAAAAGTGAGCCCCGAACAGATCGGATTAAGTATGTGCATTATAAACATCACTCGTCTCCTTCCAACATAGATCATGAATTACTGAAAGGAGGTGATTTTTTTTTTCTTTAAATAATTTCTCAAAAGCCTAATATAGATGCTATGTTTTGTCTTAAAATCTGTGTCACCACTGATCAAAACACCTTAAAGGGTGCAGGATGTTACTGAAACTGATAAAAGCACAATCTGTGTGTTTTTGTACTGATATGTTTAACTCATATGGCTGAAACAGGATGTGTGAATCCTACAAGGACACTGCACTATGCACATTAGCTGCGTTTCATTCATCTCTTATAATTAGAAGTTGTCACTTACTACTGTAAACGGCTGACCAGATTAATTAGCCTAGACTGTTTATTAAAGGCACATCTGTCCATGAGAGTGCTGTCATTTCTCCTGGTGACAGAAAAAAAAAAAGAACACACAACACGTCTGGTTCCCATCATGGAGCAAGTCAATTTATTTCAAAGAAACTATCTTTTACAGGGATACGAAAAAAAAAAGACAAAACCATACAATGCAATCCACAATAGGAACACAATGAGCTAAACACCCAAAAATAATCACACCTTACTTTCACAGTCTCAGTATGTATGGAACATTTCAAGCTGAACAAAGGATTTGTTTCAGGGCTGTTGAAATGTTTTGTATTACACCTTCCAAGTGTTGAAGATAATGCGAGAGAAATCATTGGCTCAATCTTTGGGTCAAAAATGTAAAAAAAAAAAAATGTTAAAAAAAAAAAACTTCCGACCTTCTTCTAAAAAGTTTTGACTAACATACAATTCTGACTGTTAAATACCAGCAGTATACTTTATTTTATGCTAACACTCTGCTCACCTACCATACCATCCCATCTGTGAACAGGTTGCCTCCACTGGGCATTTAGTAGTGAGCAGGTGGGTGTCGAATGCCCTGTTTACAGTTGGAGCCATATAGCTGAGAAACTGGAGAAAGTTTCTCTTTTACTTTTCCAACCAGCCATGGGCCTGAAAAATTCAAACAAGCAAATTTGTAATCATGAGTACAGGTAGCTTCTGTGCCAGTCTGATAGTCGGACTGAATTTCTCTCACTTCATCTTTTAAATCGATGTACAAATGAAAGATGTGGACAGTGATTCAGAGATTTTCAACCAGGGGAAGTAACAGCTATGGAGGACCTGAGTTTTCCGCTGCAACAATCTAACAGATAAATTCTTCTAAATTATGTCATATTCCAGAAAGGTGGCCTGACACATCAGTGTAACTCACCCGTCTTCGTCCACCACAGGTGTGTAAAAAGCATACGGCATGAATTTCTTTGATAGAACCCATAAAGATTTTCATTAGAATAAATTTGTGCTGCAGTCTTGTATGTGTGCGTGAGCTGTCCTCCCTGCTCTCAGAGCCATGTGCTGAATGTAGTCACAAATGTGGCGTGTAATGTTTTAGATAAATCGATCTAAGACATTTTAAAACATGCACTTATTTTTCATTTGTTCACCTTAGCCTGATAGAGTGACAGGGCTGCAGTTGGAAGCCTTAACCACTGAGATTATAGTCATTCTGATGGAAGGCAATGAGACAGATTAATCGACTGCCGTGCAACCATCACTTATCTGATTTTAACGCTGCTCCTCCCTTTCTCTTCTTGAAAGGCAGAATTATCTCTCTAGCAGTAATTGAGATGTAATATGTGTTTTAAGGGAAATTTAGCAAAAGATGACACTTTTCTCCTATTATACTTAAAATAAACCTGTGAAACATTTTAACAGGTTCATTATATTAAATGTTTCTATTGAAATGTTTGTTTGTGTGATAATAATTTTTGATCACAAGCCTCTAAGTTTGCATTTGCCAAACCAACAACAGACCCAAGTCCATGCCTTGTCTAGCTTTCTTTCATGTTCTGAGTAAACATCTCCTCTGTCTCCACACAGCTGACCTGTGGAATTTTTGTTATGAGATATGTCAGTCACCTTTTTTTTTTGAGGCCCCATATATCTCAATAACATCTGAAAAAAAGGTTTTCTAGTTTGGCACAATTCACTCAAGAGGAGAAAGAATAAAAGTAAAAAAGTGAGGGCTGAAATTGCCCACTGGAGAACCGGATTAGTTCCCAGTGTTTTTTATTGTTTGCAGCCCGCATAGCACACTTTGTTGGTCAGGGGAATGGTAGATGTTCAAAGCAACTTGAGGCGTTGTGCTTCAGACAGCCCTGCCAAAGAGAATATATATTTTCTTCAAACACAAATGGGGATGGGAGTAAGTCGTAACCAATTGTACAACTGCCTCAAGTGTGTACTACTTTATCAACAGTATTTCCCCAAACTGTATAAATATACAGCAAACGCTACACAGTTTTATTCTGAGCTTCAGTGTTTGTCCTAGAAACCGAGAAAAATAGTCTCAAACTAAGACAATTTGTGTGGGTGGAAAAAAGTGAACTTATATAGCTCGTCTCTCACAAGCGCCTCAGGTTCATTAATACAAATTGTTGCTGGGTTTGCTGGATTTTGTGCAGTGATTATTATTTACAGGGCTCATGTGGCCTTGCAGTTAAGATTCCTGGTTTTCACCTGAGCAGTTGTAGTGCAGCTCATAGTATGGCTGTCTTGTAAACATTCATTGTGCTGCCATACACTCAAGTACTAGAAACTAGGCGTCAGCCCTGTACATACAGTATATAGTACTAATATGACCTCTCTATAGGACTTGTTCTGTAATTGGTACTATAATTATACAAATAGTACAATGTTAATACAGGTCCACTAGATTATTTTTGAAATGTAATTTTTACAGTTTAAAGATAAACTTGTTAGTTTTCTTTGGTGGAAAATCTTAATAATGATGACAGTGTTTCTAAATTACCTCAACATAGCTTGTATTTCTGTCCTGTAACATCTTGTGATACAATTTTTTCTTGTTGTCTTAGTATGTACACTGTTGCTGATTTATTTGTAATCAAATAATAACAGCCACTATATGAATACATGTATATATTTATGCCCAAGCTGCATGGCTCCAGAGCTACTGAAGTCCAGTATTGCCTCTCTTAGTTTGTTAGATGTCGGATTTTTCCTTCATGTCTCTCACTTGTTGGGTTGTTGATTCTCCGTGTGATTGGTCTCAGCAGCAACATTACAGGGAGTTGTTGCTTCAGTCTTTATTTAAAAATATTGCTTCATAAAGCTTTAAACTTTTAATCAAATTGTTTCGACTGATTAAAAGGTTTAATCAAATTGTTGTATTGTTTAATGGAACTAATTGAGTTTAATTGAGCCTTAGACAATTTTCATGTTGATGGCAATGTTATGGCTAAGTTGTCAGCAAGCACAAATCTAATGGAATGGAAGATAATAGATAAATAAATCTTTCTCTGCATAAAGGCTTAAAAGAAAAAAATTAGACCACTTCTCATTGAATATGGAAAAGAATCACCCCATTTATATAAATCCCCTCTTTGTATTTATGATTGGCAAGCTGCTTTCTCATGCCTTATACTAATAGTAGTATTCACAGTGGGCTCGGTTCCAGGGTACGAAATATTGGAGTTGTACTGGTACAGACGTATTGGTAAGTCTAAAGCCTTGACTGACAAATGTAATCCCACTTGCTAATGCAGTCATTAATTAGAAATGCAGCTCAAATCTATTCAAACAATTACGTGCAATCCAGACCTCACCAGCCCATAATCTTGCAGGTAGTGTTTAGAAGACGATTGATTTTATTTAAGTCACTGGACAAGCCTGAGAAATTTCCAGCGGCTTAGGAGTTTTTCAGTGCATTTCCTAACCCAGTGACACAGTCAGGCACAGGCGAGTGACATTATTCCTGTTTATGTGTCTGCACGACCCACGGTGCACGTTTGTGGTTGTGCTCTGTTTGACGTGATAAAACATTGGATATTTCATATTAATCCTGGAACGCGCAGTCTTTATCGAGGACTGGCGCACAGTGTCTTTAGCTGCAAGGTGTTTATTCATAGCAAGACATAAAGCCACCCTTCATCCAGGGTGTTTTAGTAAAGAGGAGTTCTCATATCATTTTCATGAGCCAGTAGCAAAGTTGGCCTATATCTGGAGGGAATGGGATCATGAATATTGTGTTAACCCAGAAAAGTAAAAATCCATGCACGCTTTCTTGTTCCCCTGATCCCTCAGCTTTTGTTGTTGCATTGGCCCATTGTACCCGAGAAGAGATCAAGGAGACCCCTGTCGGTAGTGGATTATTCCTTTGTAAAAGCGCCACTGTAGGGGATGGCGGATTAAAAGAGCAGACAGTGGATGGGGATTCTACAGGAAGTTCTTCTGCAGCACACACTGCACATGAATTGTTTAAGTGGAGTATTTTGTATTGAATAGCCCATTTGGTGTTATGTGTCTTTGTTTTTTGTTTTTTTTTTCAACATATCCGAGGCAAGGACCCACATTAGCTCAGTTTCAGTAAATGTAGCACTGTCGGAACATGACTCATTTGGATATTTATATCGTATATGAACAATTAACGCTGGAATTCCCTGTAGCCAGATGATGAATTTTTATTGTTTACATGTTTTCCCAGCTGTTAGAGGGGTTTAGAGGGCACTGCAGCTGAATGAATATGAAAGAATCATTGTCCTCTTTCTCTCAATTTCCGTTAAGGGCATATTGAAACCTGGCTGCCACTGTAGCAGTAATATTGTCCCAATGTTGTTTCTAATTTTGTGTGTATCATAGCCACAATTCCTAAACAAAGGAGATTTGTGGGGACAAGTCTGTATTTATCACAAGTGCTGATTTTTTTTTCCTCCTTTTTTTTTCCTATTCTTGCAGGAAGCCATGGACCTCGAGGCTGGTCGACTCCGTACCCGGAATGTGCTGCGAAGAACCAGTCACCTGTGGACATTGCAGATGATCAAGCTTTGGTTTCGGAGGAGTACCAGGAGCTGGTGCTTGAGAAGTTCAACACAGAGTCCTCCAACCAGACCACCATGAAAAACACAGGAAAAACAGGTAAGCGACACCAAACCTGCTGTGCTGTGGATGAATGTAGAACCTCAGTCAACCTTCAATGCACAATGTCGCTAAAACATTTCAATCATTTTGTATTGTATTGATTTTTGATTTTAATAATGACACTAGAGAAAGTGTAGATTTGGGGAGAGATTCTGCTCTATGATTTAACTTGAGGAGGATATGCACTTCATGTATTTTATTTATTAAGAAGAAAAGCCTTGTTACAGTTAGGGCTGTGACAATATCAAATTTAATTACGAGGTTATCATTACCTGAAGAATTCAGGACGATAATATTACTGTGATATCTGTAGATAATTAGACAAAAAAAAGTTGTGCCACTAACAAATTCATTATTGTTTGTTTACTGTGTGTAGGGAGATAAAGAAGACAGTCTGTAACCATAACTATGCAAAAGCAACAAAAATAACAATTACACTTAATGAATTTTTCTGTTTTATGGCCTCTGGCAACAAACATTTAGGTGCATCACAGCCACCAACTGTGACAAAGTGAGAGTGGAAAGGAAAGAAAATGATTTAGGAGCTTCAGATTTATTTAAATAATGTTTCCTGTTGAACTTTAAGACAATGTCATCTGCATTTTTACATTCAATGATTTATTGTCAGTACCTCTTTTTCAGCATCCTTAATGGTAGTATCAAAATTACAGGATTTTTGCTTTAAAATCTTTCTCAATCTTTCAGAGCATTTAATGTACACTTCATGATTTATTTTTATTTATAAACAGTTTAACTCAGTTTTCCAGAGTTTACATTTCCATAATACATTCTGACATTATAATTAGAATATAATCAGCTTTCTTTTATTAATGATGTTTTCCTTATCAGCTTTTCCAACTGCAGAGTTTTGATATTAGAAAGATAATAACTTGTGAATCTTTTAATCAACCTACAGTTTTATATGTATCACCTCCCCATAGAATTTTTTAACACACCCACTTTACAGATTTAATGGATTTCCAATAGCATTTTTCAAAACTAAGCTCTTGTGATTCAGTGATACAGAGTATAATCACACATTATAAAATCAGTCTGCTCTGATTCTTTTTTGTCTCTCCCTTGTTTCAGTAATTCTTTTATTACTGCCTTCGTTGTTCTGCTTTGCATGTCTCAACATCTTCTTACTGTCAGCTAACACTCCTTCTTTACAGGAACACTTTGAAGCTCACTTGATGAACTGCATCTTCAAACCATTGACACTTTTTTCCAATCAGCTAATGTGCTGACCATTGGTGTGAAAACCCTGACCTTAATTGATCGCCTCTGCCTTTGGCACCAATTCTCTTAGAGAGTAGTTTCATCTTTTGCGTTTGATCATAATGAGAGTTGTTAGCCTCCATGACAACCAAGGCCACTGGGACAGCCGAGCGATGCTGCGGGCTGCTTATTTACAAAGATGGAAATAACACTGCTGGCTGTAATTTTGGGCACAAACAGTATAGAGGGAATTTTAGATGGCTTGGCACTGAGAAAATCAGGAAAATGGAACAATATTACCACAAAATATTCTTATACAAACATCATTAGAGGAGGTGAGCTTAATATTTTGCTAATTCACAGTGATGGGAGGACGAGGTCAAAACTAATGAAAACTCTGATTTCCCATTATTACTGCCCTTTTAGAATAACAGAGATTTAACCCTTTCATCTTTAACATAATATTTGCTTGAAAAATAATTTAAGATGAAATGTACATAAATATCATGTTTTTGAATATTTTAAATAACATTTTAAAATAAAATATGTCTGAACACTTGAGTGATTATTGATGGATTGTCATATTATTACTTTGTTTTTGAAAGGCAAAAAAACAGAAGTTGAGATTTTTAAATCAAAAACTTTATTCTATTTATTTTTTAGGACTGCATATGACAGGCCTGTATTTAACTCTCACATTTTGCATTATTTAGATTCTGCACTGGCAGAGTCCACATTCTTTTTTTCCCTAAATTTGCTGTATTGATATTTAACAAAACAATTGTATGACAATATCAGTTCAGCTTGCACAATAACCCCCCATCCCAACCCACAAACGCGCACACACAAGCACACACATGCACACAGACAAAAGAGATAAGGAGGAAAAAACAATGTTGCATCAGGTCATAAATGTCAAAAATCTACATTCAGTGTTTGTCAAGAATGTGTTAAAAGGATGAAATTCAACAGTTAGGCCAACGCGGCACACAAACAGTCCACAACACATACATGCTGGATATAGCTTGTAATGTAAACACCCAAAAAAGCTGCAGTCGCAAGTTGCAAGAGCTTGTTTGTGAGACAAACGTTAAGTATGTTGTGAACGCTTTCTACGCCATTACTCAGAGACCTTCATTAACGGAGCAGAGCAGTGATCAGCAGTAACAAGCAACCGGCTGACCAACACACACTGCAGCATTAAACAACTTAAACTATCTGTGGTGGAAAAAAAAACACAACTCCCTGCACAGTCTATTTCACCTCAAAAACCCTGCGCCCGCTCAGCGTCTTGGACGGCAATGGCTTTCCCCGGAGCTAACGGTGCAGAAGAGAAGCCGCTCTCCACTGCTGGAGATATAATGTTAATAACAATAACACAGCAGAGCACTCCTCCTCCTCCTCATTTTGTTATTCTCATACCACACTCTTAGGCCACTAAACCAACAGCAAGTGTGTCTGTCTGCTGTTTGCTGCTGTACAGACAGTATTCAGTATTTTTTTAAAGCTTTTTTCACTGTAAAAATTGCGATAGTGAACATAAACACTAAAGTTGTGGGCCAAATAACTAAATAAAATAATAAGGTGGTATAAATTTTGATAAAGTCAAAGGAAGCTGCAGATTAAGGTGGTATTTCTACGTAATTCCATTGTCACAAGTGACCCCTTTTTGCCAGATTATTCCTACAGTCACCTGGTACATTGTTTTTTTTAAAATATTGATTACAGCCACTTAATAGTATTTATTTGGCATTTCTTTTGAAGAAACCAGATGTTGTCTCACTGGATGCCAGTTTTTGCCATTTTACTCAATAGTTGTTGGCCTTATTAAGCAACGTGCATCGCTTTATCCCACACTGTCTTTTTTCATGCTGCCACTAGGGGGTACTGAAGTCAAATCGTTTTAATCCTGCACGGGGCTTTAACATCCTTCATACTATTTAAAAGTCAGTATTGTAATTAAGAACCGAGTGAATAGATCTTAAAAGTTCATTGAGATTGATTTCACAACGCTCCCTTGTGCCTTGATCCACTTTGAGATGAAGCTGATTGGCCGCTGTTCAAGCGGCATTCTTCAACAAAACATTTCTCAGTAAAATTTCAAACAACTCTCAACCAAATTCATGAAGAATCGGAAGACCCAAGAGACATTTGCATTGATCAAGGATTTACTTTCACACACACTCCCGCTCTTTCACTGGCTGTGATTCAAGGTCTTTTTGGCTTAGCTTCTAATTCCTGCTCTACTGTTGGAGGGTTCAAACACACCCAGGGCCGCATTTCTAATGAAACTCCCAGGGCCAGCTAGCATCCCCTCTTTCCTTGACTTTCCTTGTGTTGCAGACAGGATTACACTTTTTCAAGCAGTAACAGAGTTTATTACCATTCCTGTAAATATGTATGTGTTTGCACAAACGTGATCATGGGATGGGTAGTTCGTTCCTATGCAGGCAGATTTTCACTCTGACCCGATGCTCTCAGTTTTTCCAAATCTCCTGCATCTAAGACCTCTTCCTTCATACTGTGGGGGCATTAGCTTAAGCAGCGCTGGCATGTTAATACTGCTGGCAGATTCTTTCTTGCCTCACGACAGGCGCTCGGCTCATCCCTCATCACACAAGGTTCTCTACTCTTCAGATCTCCTTGTCTCTTTCCTCTTTTTCACTAGATCTTGCGGTCTCTTATGTACCTGCTAGTAATCATCACACGGTGATACCTTTTGCTCACTTTGATTTCATCCGCTTTCTGCACAGCTTGTTCAACATGTCATCTGTGTTGTTCAACTGACAGTCTGTCTATGCTTGTCCAAATGCTCATTCTCTCAGTTTGCTGATTAAAAGTGGGCTTTCTTTATCCAGAGAGGCTGACTAAATCCCCCTGTAACGGGAGGGATCAGCCGACAGAGCTTTGGCTCTAATCTGGCTAATGATGTCAAATGTGGACGTGGTAAAGGGTTATACATTAACATGTAGCCTCAGCCAGGACAGCAGAAGGATGATAATCTGCCTTGTCATAATGGTGTTTCAGATGCCATGAAAAACTGGAAGAACTCACCCTTACATGACACCACCGAGCACATTTACAAATGTTGGCCTCCAGGAAAGGAGATAAGCTGAACCTTTAAGGTGAATCCAGGATGTTGCTGTAATGTGAGAACTGCAGTAATATCTGTGTTTTGACTTCAGGAGGAGGATTACAAGGTCCACTATATATTGTAGAAAGTTTTACGACCCTCTAAAAAACCCTCTGAGATGGCTCTGCAGGATTTTAAAAGTGAATGGTGATCAAGCTAGTAGCAATCATATTTTTCTCCACTGAAATTAGATATTTTAGGGTTGCTGGACTATTTTTGCAGATGGCAACAACATGCAAAGCTGTGGTGTCCTCCCTTCTGTGATAGTGTTCTTTGATATGGCCAAAGTCTTCTTTTTCAGTGTATGTAGGTTAATTTGTGTCTTGTGGCTGCAGATTTTAATTTTGCAGAAATATTTCTCACACTTTCATATGTTTTTATACTAGTGCACTTCCCAAATCCCATGCTTCCTCTGTAAGAGAAAATTGGATAAAAAGATGGATTAGATACCCCTGCAAACCTGACTACATTTTACTGAATAACCTAATTAAAATAGAAAGTTCCAGAGGAAAATGACCATTCTGCAAAAAAGAGAAATCATTTTGCCATTCAGTGTTTTTAGATTTCCCAGTTTGGGACTATCAATATTTAGAATAGACAAAATCAACTAATTCCCACAATAAATATACAACAATAGAAACCCCAGGCTATGAAAGTGAGTGCTTGTCAGAAAACGTATCTAACAATTAAATCTGCAGTAAAATCTACAACAAAATGAAAATGTCAATTGATATTTAACTTGTAGAGATTATAAGGGAGTTAACTGTAACAAAATCAATTCATCAAATATCAAAAGCTATTTGTGAGCACATAAACTCAGATTCCTGTGTGATTTACTGGAACATCAGTTTTAATAAATAATAGTGGGAGTTTAAAAAAAGGGCCACAAAAAAGTCTTTCATAACTACATGTCACAATGTTCTGGGCCAAAATGTCATTGACAAAATCTTCTTCAGTGCAGTAAGTGTTAATAATTGTCCACGAAAGAAAATTTATAAAACGCCTGATTTTCTGCAGCAACGGCAACGACTTCACAGCCTTGCAAGAGGCCGGCAGGTTGAGGACGATCACAAAATACATTGATATCATTGTGGTTTTTTTTTTTCCTTGAAACCCACACAAGTTAAAAAGAGGTTTTGTCTAAAGGATGGAGGAATGAAAGGTCAAGGCCACTGGAAGAGGTCAGTGTGTGCTCTGACTGAAGGGCACATCTGTGGCATTATTGTGAAAGTGCCCACCTCTGGCTTTGTACGTGGCAATGAAAGAGTTCCTGACATAGAGGATCTTAAATGAACAAACCATGTCAGGCTGTAAGAT
Source organism: Acanthurus tractus (assembly GCA_029783725.1). Classification (NCBI taxonomy): domain Eukaryota; kingdom Metazoa; phylum Chordata; class Actinopteri; order Acanthuriformes; family Acanthuridae; genus Acanthurus; species Acanthurus tractus. Next base: position 12,241,010 of record JAQNCA010000014.1, read on the forward strand.
GTCAGGTAACAGAATGTTCCACTTGCCGCTCTGTCACCTTAAGCCCAGAAGAAGTTTTTACAGCTTCTTGACTTTTTACATAACGTGTAATCAAAGGATAAAACCACTTTGATCCGTCGTAATAAGAATTTCTATTGGCAGATTAAAACCTGTTCTGTATTCAATGTAGCTCTAAGTGTCATCAATTAAAGTTAATGCCAAAATGGAAAAGTTTGCACTTTTTCTCATATGTATTAGACATTGAAATAAATCAGTCAAGGTTTCGATTGTCCCATCGGTGTTCCTCAAGAGCCTATACGATGTCACAGGGAGAAAAAAATAACTTGAAAATAAATTAAAGAGTTTTTGGAGCAAATGGAATTTGCATTGGGTTATTTTATGAAAGAAAATTGCCTGATAATATTTAATATTTTGAGATAAAAAGTGTTAATTAGGAACAGAAGCTTATAGAATAAACACCACAGAGTTTAAATGTGTTGCTTTGAGATCTCAAGATAATTGAGTTGTCATTACAATAAAAAGGATGAGAATTTAGATAATGACGATTATGTCGCAATCTTGAGATAATAGGTGTAAAAAAAAAAAGATGGCCGCCCACTGCCTGTGAGTTTCTGTAGAATCAGTTCTTAGACTAATAATCTCCTTTTAGCTGCCTTTGTATGAGCATACTTAATTGTCCTTCTTTGTTTCATTCCATCATAATTTTTTTTTACCTCCTCTCTGTCTCCAGTGGCTGTTCTCCTGAAGGATGACTACTTTGTAAGAGGTGCTGGACTGCCTGGGCGTTTTAAGGCTGAGAAGATGGAGTTTCACTGGGGCCAGAGTAATGGATCAGCAGGCTCAGAACACAGCATAAATGGCAGAAAGTTCCCTGTAGAGGTAAAGCATCTTGTCACTACAATTCAATGTGATAAATGTGCTACAAGGGGCCTGGAGGGTTAACGCTGAGTGCTGGAGCAGGTTACTGTAGTCTTTAGATATATGTGGTTTTTCTTTTAAAGAGACTGGAAAAAAAAAACGCTCTTGCTAAACTGTTTGTGAATGTGCCACGAACAGCAACGTGAAAGACAACAAGAACTTTTACCTGCAGATCAGGTTCAATTCTTCACAGCCTCGATTTGTAGTTTTTTTAAACATAGGATTCACCAGCTCACAGAGTTGATGGTGCATTGAGGCGACACATTGATGCATTTAAAATCCAGTTTTACCTCATCTTCAAGAGGCAGTGCTGAGAGCTGAGTGTTGTTAAGACCTTTGGAAAAAAACTAATTTCACTGTGGTCAAAAGCTATTTTTAGGTAAGCTTTTGCTTTCAAAGGAAATGGAGCCACTTAAAAGTCAAGTTAAACCAAGATAGCAGCTTCCTTTGAAAAAAAAAAACTGGAAATTGTGTAAAAATGTTTTTGAAACTTATCGTTTAATTTTCTTCTACTTGCATGAGAGAATATTAAATTCTAATTCTTAAGGGAATTCCACAGCTCCTGCTCATTTAAGTCAGTTAACCAAAAAAAAACAAACAAACAAAAATCCTCATATAAACAGGCAGTAAGAAATTAATGAGAAAATAACCCTGATGATGTCACCAGAGGTTATTCCAGTTCTTGCTTGAAAGCCCCAAATATGCAATTGGCTGTGCTGACAACAGATGCAACACAAGTCTGCATAGAGTTAGATAGATTTGGGTAATTAACCAGGCAGGAAGTGTCTCACAAAAAATACTCTGAGTTTTGAGTTGCATTATGGGAAGTATAGGATCTAGCTTTTTTTTTTTTTTTTTGCAGCTGAACACATTACCATAGTGACTAATAATGAGGTCATCTCAACCTGCTGCCTCAATTTTTTTGAAATCGTAGCAAAATGCTCAAAATTGTTCTCAGTCTGACCAAGAGATTAACACTGAAACATACAAAACAGAATTGCACTACAGAGTGTCAACAAAAAACACTCAATACATATATACTGTATGTAAACAATAGTTATTCTTTGTTGAGGGTCAAGGAAATCACATCAATAAAGCAGAGTGAAAAGCCATGGGAGAAAAATAAAGTATCGTCAGAGAGTTTCAATGAATTGTGCTGTAAAGCAGACGTTAATACTTTTTCTTGCTCTAAAAAATATTTTCTCACAAGGTCATAATAGATTTCTGTTCTCAGTTAATGCCAGTTCATCAAAAAGCAGGCAAAAGAAACAAAGGGGGGACCGGCTGCAGTAAAGGAAAGCAGAAAAAAAAAAATCTCCAAAACTTGTAGCAGAGATATAAAGGGTATTAAGTCTGAAACCTTTTGGTGTTATTTGTTCTGGCTCCTGGATTAAAGCAGAAATCCCAATGGTTTTATGTGGTGTGGAGAACGAGTTATTAACGCTTTTCAAATATTAACCATTTACAATGCTGTTGCCATTCATTATCTAAAATGAGTTTGTAAAAGTGTCATACTTTTATATTTGTCTGGTTATATAATTTTCTTTTCCTTCCTTCTATTGTCAAATGGTTAATAATTAGTGTAAAT
>JAQNCA010000014.1:12255369-12287079 GCA_029783725.1 Acanthurus tractus
GCCTGTGTATCTGTCCCACTCACAGGTGTGTAAAGTCCACACGAGCACACACACAAACACACACACACACACACACACACACAGACACACAGACACACACAGACCCAGACAGCTATATTCTCCACGCACAGTCAGATCCCATTTTCACACAGTCAGTAGGTCACTCGCTGTCCCACAGTGTCGATGCGCAAGCAATTTTTCCCCTCATCTACCTCTGCTCTCTCTTCTCTTTTCCCTCGTTCCTCCCCAACTCCTCTGCATGTGAAACCATAACTGCCTATATAGTGGAAGATTAAGCAGGAAGGGAAGGCCAATTACTGGCATTTGAATAACCACTTTAGATGGCTCTTATGCATAGATCATGATGTTTATTTGAGATGGTGACTTTAGTGTCTTTAATAGAATACTGGTGGACATGGAGGCTGGTTATCACACTGTTAAAGATGCTCAAGTGCAGATGTTTATTGCAGTAATGGTTTATCATGTCAAATAAAAAAATTTAAACAATTTAAAGCTCTCTCCAATGTGCTTTGAAACAGTTTTCATCCAATTGTTTCTTGCCGTTTGTGATTTTGAGAGATAATATATGCCAAATCATACCCCATGCTTTTTGCTGATCCTGTACACAGTCCTCGACTGCATCTTTTATACATACAATTCTTGGGTTACCCAGCTGCATATCCTCCAGAGCATTCTGTGCTGAAGAAATCTGCAGGGCTCAGTGGAATTTCTATCAACTTTCAGAAGTACAAATCTTTTGTTCAGAAAATGACTTTTGCAGCAAGAATATTGACCAGAGCCACAATGTTTGTGACGCTCACAGATAGTCTTTTATGAACCTGTAATTCATTTCTTCAAGCACGCATAGGACACATTGATTCCACAGTATCTGTAATGTGTAGTCATTACAGCACGCGGCAGGAGATCATTCATGGCAATCAATGGCCACAAATTTGCCCCATTGAGAAGTTACAGCCCGGTAGGTAGCCAGGATGATGATTGAGGTCTGTGCCTGCTGGTACCTGTGGTGTGAATGTTTCTTGCAAATACTGTGCTCCATTTCTGAAAAGTCAGCTGCTGGCAAGTGGCTACGAACGCAGTCCAGAATGATATATTACATTCAACACACACACACATAGTAACAAAAGCACTTAAATATGCTTCAGTAGGTACTCTCTCTTTTTTTCCCATCTAGCTGGAGGCCTTTTACTCCATCTTTACAACCGAGCAACAGGACCATGTCAAGTCTGTTGAGTACCTGAGGAACAACTTCCGACCACTGCAGGACCTGGATGACAGGAAAGTCTTTAAGTCGGCTGTAAAAGACGCATGGGAGAAAGATTTAACTGAGACCATGGGCAGTCCTCATAGCACTGAGGCTTCAAGAGGTAAGCTTTGTTTGCATTTTATCACATACTCTTTGTTGTTAGCACCATAGTACCACTAGCTTCAACCAGGGATCTTCTATAACTACAGCACGTTCATCATCATTATTCACTATTTCATTAGTTATTATAAAAATCTGCCTCACTCAAAATAGTAATGCTTTGCTGTAAGCTTGGTGTCGGTCATAGTCATAGATTTTACAGTTAAAGGACTAGTTTGTAGGATTTAGTGGTACCTGGTGGTGATGCTGCAGATTCTGACCCCATTGAACCTCCCCTCTTTTTTTTAAGCAGATAGTAGATATTATTGTGGTTTAAAGAGGGGATTATTATTCTAACATAATGCACACAACACAGAGATCAGCAGTCATCAGTACCATTCAAAAGCTACCCAAAGTCTACTGCAGATCATAACATAAACCAAGTGGAACTGATCAATCATTGCAGTTTTACAAGCAATTTTACAAGTTTACAGCCCTCAACCTTGCTTGCCAGTTTTCGTTTTCACACAGCGCAATTTTTGGATGATAACACCACAGTACTAGAAGTTGTTTTTTTTGGAACAGGGTGTCCATTATTGCAGACAAAAGGTAAATGAAAGTAAGCTCATCAGTTAAAGCCAGCGACTATAAAATCTGCCAGCTGAAAGAACTAGTGGCAAATTTTTTTGGCTAGTTAGCTCATAAGCAAATGCAGACATCAAGAGTCAAGAAAAATGCCTGACTTTTTAATGTCGTGCACTGAAACAGAATACTAAAAAGGAGTCTGAGATTTGACCTGTGTATAGGACATTAAAATGACATTGTGCTTATATTGCAGTTTGCAGTATGATTAAGTACCATATTGTAGATTACTATTGTTTGCAGTTAGCTAGTTAGCTGGAACGTCAGATTGGTTCCACACTGACCCTCATGCTGAGTTGGTCAAACTATTAAAAATATTGTCTGAGAATTAATTAATATTATCGTAAAATGAATGTGTAATAAAATAGCATATAATTAAATTATCAGCATTTGTATTTGAATGGGAGGAAGATCAGATTTTCCTTAAAACCTACCTAAGGCCTCGGTGCAAAGAGAAAATATTACCTTTGCTCCTTCTGTGATGTGTTGCTAATAGTGTTTACGGATCTTCTCAGTCCCATGAGAATAAGGGATGTCCCTTGCATGTAAATTAAAGTTTTGACCATGAAAAAACTTTCAAACTTTTTTTCTTTTCTTAACATAACACCTTGGTTTTCAGTACTATTTTCTTTCTGGTCAAAAATATTAGAACCGCAGTGAAATTATTAATGAGATCTTTGATAGCATTTTGGGACCAAATTCACAAAGCTCATCTAGCTGCTCTGCATGGAGGCCTATTCATAAGACCCAGCTTAAATCAGGGGGTCAGTAAATATAATAGGACCATGGAAGGTAATTTCTTTTTCTTTTTTAGTAGGGTAAAAATTACTGACGCAGCACAATCTGAATAATAGGTAATGATTAAAATTTCAGGAGATTTTTGGATAAAGCATATAGTGCACATGTCATTTTCTCATTGTTACAACTCATTTTTGTATCAAAGAACATATTAATACAAAGCACAGACCTCATGCAGACTTTGATTAAAGTATTTTCTTCATCTTTCTCTTTTATGTGTGCATCTTGCACTGCTTGCTTTAACAGAGCAGTACAGGAACTATGGAGACTAATGAGAAAGGCTGCTGCGCCTTAAAGTGGTGTTGTTGGTGTCTGGCGGGGAGAATTGATTGGGAATGCTTGTGATGAAGTTGGAGCACTCTAACAAGGCCGATCAGCAATCATCATTAATATGTGGCACAGCTAAAATAGACCCATACAAATTAAGTTGTGAAATTGCTTTTGTGGCAAGTCAGTAGGCAGAATGAATGTGGACCACAGTTTGTTCATTTTATTCTTGCTTCCTTTTCCTGCCTTGCTCGTTTTCTTTTTGTGCCTCGTGCTTTTCTGTTTCACTGTGATAAAAACTGAAAAAATAATGCTTGATGAGAGGCACTGGTAGTGTCAGACATATCTTTAGAGGTGACATCTGTCAACATTGTGTGAGGTTGTGCATTTGAGCTACGTACAGTAAATGATGTCTCTGTATGTCTTGTAAACGTTGTAAGAGCCATAGCCACACCTTGCCTGAATATTCCATCAGCATTGCTTTTAAGGCTATGTGAGTAGTTTGGCCAATAGAGATTCATAGCTAACCTTTTCTACTGCGAAACACAGGATATAGATGTGTTCGTGTGGTGCTGATTCATTGTTTGTCCAGTAATGGTGCCAAGATATATAGGGCAGTATTTTTTTTTTTTAGCTTTTGTGTTTGTTTCAATTTTATATATGTGTCACTGTTTTGTCTATAAAACAGAGAAGAACAGAAAAAAGCCCTCACATTGCAGCACCTGGAGCCAATAAATGTATGGCATAATTACTTGAAAAAATACTCAAACAACAGCAGGTAACCTACAAAATGCCAGTTGATTTTCTATAATTCACCTTATCACAGTCTAGTATTGTATTGTTGTTAATCAGCATATTAACTGTTCTGGTAGCTGTAAGTAGAAGGCATTACCATAAAATATGTACTGTAGTTAAGACTGAATTTTTGTCCATCATTAATGTGAACAGGCAACCTCTTAAAAACATATTGTAAAGCCTTGACAGGAGAGAAGCTGTGGAATTGCTGTTTGTTGACAACATTCAATTCATCCCCTTTATGGTAGACACTGTGAGGGAAAAAGATCCATGTTCTGCTGTGAGTGGTATTGCAGACTGAGGTGAAACCATTATGAGGCTTATTTTGTGAGGTTGCAGTGTATTTATTCACTGAAATAAATAATAGGATTTTCTAGAGAGTCACTTGCATGTTAAGTAATTCAACACAGTAATGTAACATCAGGTGTCCATTATTTGATTCATACTGTGCCTTAGTCAAAGACTGTGTTTTCAGTTAAATTTGATTTCTGACTCAAAGTTCAGTGGAAAAAAGTTCCAGATCAGTAACTAATATTTATACAAATATTATGCAACCCAAGTAAATAAACATCTAACAACATTCTAGCCAATCGTACATCATTCTCAAAATGTAACTATCAAGGTTAAATGAGATTACTTACCTTTTTCCTCCACTCTCGCTGATTGGCATGGTATTTAGCAACAAGCAACATGAGCAAATAATGCTCCCAACTGATTCATTCTTAAACAAAAATTTTCTACTTTTGCGGTGAGTTAGTCTATTTGTAAGTATGTTATTGTATTAAATTGTTTTATCAGTACACTGCTAGCATGACTTGCTGGCGTTAGTCCAGCAATCAGTAAAAAAAAAAAAAAAATGAAGAAGTGTTAAAAGACAAGATGAGTCAAACAAGTAAACAACTTGGAAGAGCTGAACTAGCATTGGTTTAGCATATGAGTCATCAGTTTAATTACTTGAACCAAGACAAGTGGAAGTCCCTGTGCCTGTGACCAGCAGGTGTTGCCCCCGACAATTCATACACCTACCAGAAAGTCTGTGTCCCTCATAGGAAATCAGTAAAAACCACCTAAAGTACAAAGAGTTGTGGTTGAACACATTGTTTGAAAGGAAACAATTGGTTCTCACTTATTGTCTATGCTCTGACGTTGTGCTCTCTCTGGGACAAGTTCTAAACCTTATAATGAACCACATCATGGAACATGACTAATCTTGTCTCTCTGTGTTCCACGTTACCTGATGAATTCTAGCTGATACAGGTAAAGGCCAGTGACCTGAAGCCTACTAACTAAGTGCTAGCAGGTTGTTTATATAGCATTTGCCACTGCATTAGCTCACTTATCAGTTCTTCCATGCTCTGCAAGACTCTGGTGAGAAACTCTCTGACCATCCTACAGCGACTGCAGTTCACATTAACTTCAGTTGTGAAAAGGGAAGGTATATAATTAAGTGACACATAAACATCTTGTTTAACAATTCTGCTGCGGATGCGGGGATAACACAATCATAACATGTTTACAACTTCAGTGGAAGAAAGCTATCCTCCATCCTTTTCAGAGGTCCTAGTCTTATTCAGCACAGACAGAGAGTTAGCAAAGAGGAACAAGGAGGCACATTAGCTAATCGAAGTTACATGTTAACTTCGATTGCACCAAAAGCATTTGTGTTGCAAAAGCAAACAATGCTTTTGGTGCAGTGGAGGGTTACAGGAAGCAAATTAACTGCAGAGCCAACTAATATCTCTCATCTCTCAGAAAATAATGCAATCCAGACCAAGGCATGAGCCACTTAAAGTTAATGCATCAATGTCTGGAGCTTAAGTACTACCATGCCATAATACTCAACCTTATCTTAACACTGGTTTTGTTTTAGGTCTATTGAGTACAGTCACATTGTTGCATAATGTAGTAAAGCAGCCAAACTTAGTGATGGTAAAATGAAAGCAGTTATAACAAAAGCAACAGATGTGGGACAAGAAGAACACTTTATCTAATCCATTAAACTAAATGCGGCCTCTGTGGAGGGACAGACAGGGGCTGCTGCAGAAAATCAATGTCCCATAAATTGGCCTCAACCTCAGTCCACCCCTTACCTGTGCAAGTTACCAACGGGATTCATCGACACCAAAAGCACAGCAAAATGAATGAAATTCAATTGTCTATTGGACAAAGGGTACTAAATTTTACAGGTTACCATAGTTCCTTGATCTTTCTGCCGCAGTAATTTATCTGATCAAGAAATCCAAACCCTTGTTTTATACTTGATGGAGAAAAAGCTTATGGTCAAATTGTGCCATACATGGGCTGCAATGCATATTCTTTTATTATATGTTCAATACTTAGGACCCCAAGTTACCCTGGTCCCTAAAGAGCTATTTGGTGACTTCAGGACATCCATCTTCCTGCAAACATGCTCTTGAAACCATAATTTAGAAACTCACTATTGGTCCAGTTCTTGTTTTTTCTAATCCCCCCAAAACATGTCTCCTTCATACTGATGCCAGCTCTACTCTTGCTGTGTTATATCAAGAACAAGAAGGAAAAACAGACTTTTTGCAAACACCATCTTGCAGTAAATTCTGTTGTCCAGATTGTAAGCTTGACTTCTTTGACATTGAAAGGGGCAGTGACAAAAAACATAAATCAGTGACTATTTGCATGGTAGTCAAAGTGGTAACAGAGCGCAACCCTCTTAACTTACCTTCTGACATCAGCTAAACTGTATTCAACCAGTTGCTAGTGGTTTGCTGCACTATTCCCCATTTCCTTCACATGGGAACTAAAGGAACACTTGATCTTACCCAAGCCAGATTTTTCTGGCCAAGAATGTCTGCAGTCGTTTACAACAACAACAACAACAAAAAAACTTGTAAAAGGTGTATATAAAAACAACAAGACCTTTGGATTGGAATTTGTTGCAAGGATTTTTTATCAATGGAACCGGACAGAGCAGAACCAAAGTCATTCTTACAACCACAGACCACTTCAAAACGTGTGTAGTAGCCATCTCCATAACCAACTGAAAAGCCTGGACAGTTGCAAAATGTCTGTGAGACGATTAACTCATTCCCAATTGATCCCCGAAAACAACTTTACAATGATCACGATGGAATTTTGTGAAATGGCTGTGATTCCCAAAATAAGACCCAGTCCATACCACCAAGGAAGAAATAAGAACCGGTGGAATATTTCAGTCATGCATTGTTGGACAAGCTTGGAACCTTAACGGATCACGATAAAACTCACTGAAAGGACTTTGAGTAACAATTTGTACATACATGCAGTTGTACTAAGAGTGTTATCAGCATATTTTTACCCTACAAACCCTGCTGAGATTCCCCACAATGTTACACCAAATCAAACAATTAGAAATTAAGACAGCTAGTTTTGTGTCACCTGACCTATTAAATAGACTCACGTAGTTAAATACATAAACAAAATTATCAGCATTTGACAAGATAGGATAAGACTTCATTTTCCTTATTTCCTCCCGCCTGCACATTACTAGCAACAAATTACATGAGCACTGTCAAAATATTGATTCTTAAAAGCCCGCTTTATTTCGTGATGAGTATTTTTGTTTATGAGTATTCAAAATATATTATTTTGTCATTGTAAGCGTGACTTACTGGCATAGATACCACTGTTATAGCAGCCAGAATTCAGAATTTCCATAAGAAAACTGCTGATGTATGATCTCATCTCAAGTTATTCTTGAACTATAGTAGTTATTGAATGAATTAAACCATTTATTTTTGTAAATGTAAATATGTGTTCATTTTGCATGTATTCCTTTCTCAGGGGGTTAGTGTTAAAATTACATAAACTCGACATGAACTTTGGTTACGTTTTTTTGTGTGTATGTGATCATTTAATTACATCTCTTATGTGTACTAACAATAAGCTTATATTTTGACCTATTTAAATGATATTCATCAGTGAAAACTTGATATTGAGTGTGTTGCAGGATTGAGAGGAGTGTTTTCTCCCTCTCTTTATTCCAATGGAGAAGCCTGAACTATGGACTCTAAAACTAAAAACTGTAAAGGCATAATTTTGTGTCATGTGTTTGCTTGTTTTTAAATTACTGCAATTCAAAAAAGTGTATGCAACTGACCCGTGTGTCTGTGGCAGTCATATACACTTGTCTCCCAACCAAGCCTTTTTTCCATTCCATAACAGTTCTTGAAGATTAGATACTCTCACATGTTACAATTACTCCTTATAATAATGGTGATGAGAGCAAGAAGTAAAAGTAATAGTAGTAATAGTAAGAGCAGTAATAGAAAAGTAATAATAAGAATAATAAATAAAATGAGAACCACTTACCCTAAAAATAATAACATAAAGATAATATCATTGCAGCTCACAAATCCACAGTGATTAAAATAAATACAACATCTGTTCCAATGTTTTTAAGAAGGTGGTGAGGAAGTAACATGGACTTAGCTGAGACCAGAATAATTAAATCTTTTAAATCAGTGAATTGACACATTAATCTATAATTAAACATGATCTGAGCATAATCAAACAAGGCATGAAATGTGGGAATGCCACTAGTCACAAACATACAGCTTGTACTTTTCCAGATTCAAAATGCGCCATTTATTCCACCTGAAGCCTTTTCATTTTTGTTGTACTATAACTGCACTTCAAGTGGACTGTATAGAGTGGTGGGCTCTGAAAGGGGCTGCTTTAACATAATCTATACACTTATGAAACGTGCGTCAGTATATTGGTTTTCAATTGAGCCTGAGGTGAAGTGAAAAAATCTGTTTGCATTCACCAGAACACTAATTCATTCTGTTACATATGTACCATTATGTTAAGAGATTATTACAAAGTGTACAACTGCCTCAGATAAATGCATTTTTTAATTGATATACAGAGAGAAATACATGAAAGAATCACAACACTGTTGTAATGCAAGGTGCAAAGCAGGTTGACAAGATATGAATCTTGCAGATCTCCACCTGCTGTTGATTTCAGTGTGGCTAATGCACCAGCGTTGATGGTGAAAAGGATGATGACTGCCATGACAGTAATGATGCAGGCAGTAAAACCTTGATGATGTCTTCAGCTGCTGTTAAATGGCTGCTGTAAAGCTACGAGGTTGACAACGGACATCCTACGGGTTAGAATACATTTCACACCTGTCACGCCTCATCAACACCCCAAGATATTCTTGCCATTGTTTTTTCTCCCATGTGCCCCTCTGACTGATTTCCTTCCACCCTGTCTGCCTTTCACATATCATAGTGCATAATTTGCACCACAGCTTCACTGTGTAAATGGAGAAAACTGTGGTGACAATTTCAATTTGACAAAACCCCTGTGCGCACATAATCAGTTCCTGATTGCTGTTGCACTGGTGTGTTGAGAGGAGCATGTCAAGATTGTCCCTTACTCATACTGATAGATCCCTGTGTATATGTCCATGCTGTAGCCTACACTGCCACCTTGAGGCAGCAGTGCAGCTTTTTTTGTTCATCCTCCTCATGCGTCCTGTTGTTTAATGTTGCATGGACAGGAACTTGCTAATTAAATGTGGGATGGGAAGTTGCAGGATCGTCAATAGAGCATGTTTGACACTTTACCCAGCTGTTTGGTATTCTACCTTTCTAGCAGTTTTGTGGTTGAAAAAGACACAGGCATCCAGATTGACAGTCTACACTGACACCTGAGGTTGTGCCTGACTCCAGTCAAGCCTCCAGGAGGGTTTTTGTTATTGAGTTACTGTATTATCTCACACCTTTAGAGATCTCTCAAGTGGAAATGGCTTTGAGTCAAGTCAGCTGCAGACAGTAATAAAAGGCTTGTTAAAAGGCAACCAGCATTCTGCTCTCAACACATCAACAGAAAAAAATACATGTGGTCAAAATGCCTTCCATTTCTTCCTTTCAGTGTGCAGCAGTGCCCCGGTGAGCATGAAGATCCAGCCCCTGAACCAGACGGCATTGATGGTGAGCTGGGAACGCCCTCTGACAGTCTACCACCCACCCATTACCAGTTACATGGTCTCCTACAGCTGGGTGAAGCGTGATGTTCCTGACGAAAATACCTTTACCAAGACAGGGGACCAGAGCATGGTGAGTGTTATTATCAACTGCCTCTAACACCTGCTCATACCAGGCCAAAGTGGTTTGCCAGGATCTTTTTTTTTCTTCTCTAAATTGCTTTTTCTTTTTCAACATGGTTGTGGTTTACACAGTTCTGATTGGTTTGCAGGCCTCAGATGTATCCTCGAGATCAGAGAGGTTGGCTGGATCAGTGACAGTGTGTAGAGCAGGTGACAGGCTGTGATGAACTCTGAGTGTGGCTGTTGGATGATATGCGGGCCCAGACACTCCCCTGTCACTCACCTGTCTAAGAATAGACACATAGACCTGTCACAAATAATGACAAGTTAAACTGATTTATGTATTTCACTTTAAATCTGGGTTAATATGTTGACAAATGGACCTCTAGCCTAACTTATTGCAAGAACAAATTCAGAAAGAAACAAGTTATCAGAATTATATGCTCTTTTTATTTAAAACATTTTTAAAAAACTAACAACAAAATCCAGGCTGTTTTCAGAGAGCAGAGGCAGCTCTTTGAACACAAACTGTCTTCTTTTAGTAACTAATGCAGGCAACTGTGCAAGTGTAGTCCTTTAGATCTCAGTGAAGTTTTTGACACCAGTGATCATACAATTCTGCTCGTCTGCCTTAAGCATTCAGTTACCACTTCAGTGGTAACTGAATGCTTAAGACACTTCTCACTGTGTCTCCGACTGAGCATTCAGTGTGTCTGCAGAAATGCCGTATATTCTCCGCTTGCAGGAGGTTATACCTACAGGGCTGTTCCTTTTACACAATATATTCTTCTCCCTGGTCGCATTTCTTTTCATTTGTGGGATTCCAGCACCCAGCTGTGCATTTCTGACCCCCAGCTGTCTTGACAGTCTGCACGACTGCATCTTTACATATAAACAGTTCAGAGGCAAAACACTCACCCACCAGTTCAGAGCCCTGGGATCAGTTCCCCTGGTGGCAGTGCTACCTTCAGCTCAGTAATGCATTCCAGTAAACACAGTTGTCATCTTCATAGATGGGAACCTGGTGAGGTTTAATGCATTCTTGCTATACTGCTGACTTCAAATGGCTGGCTGAAGCAACAGCATCTTTGACATCTAAAGGGAATGGTGCAGATTTTTTACCCACATTTCCTCCAGCCTTCCCTCTAATGCTTAGAAACGAGCTAATGCATTAGCTAATGACCCCCTGCAGTGTGTTGTACTTCACCTAAATGTTCAAACCACTGTGGTGATGGATGAATGAGCAGAGTTTGACACTAGAAGTCTATTTCCACATTAATCTTTTTACATTCTAAAATATCATTTGTAACATTGCATCCTATTAGACATACTGCTGCCTGTGGGGTTCAAAATGAGGCTTAAAAGTATGTCATGAGTACTCGAAGCCTCCAGCTGGCTCATGCTGAGAATGGGGCTGTCAATAAAATAGGACACACCTTGTATTAAGAGGTTAAACTTTTAATATAAACAATGATTTTTTACATTTAAAATTATTTAATGGGAAAAAAACATATCAGACACTAATAATTATTCTAAGCAGCTTAATCTTTTTTGTCTTAAAACCATTCTGGAGGCGATTCTTAACTTATACATTGGAGGTTAGAAAGATTTAAATGAATATGCAATCAGGCTTCCTGCAGTTAAGAACTGGCTGACAAATCAAATGAATGCCATCCTCATCTGAAGATTAATTTACATCTATATCCTTTCCTTAAGATTGCTGTAGCTCATTAGCTCCATGTCTCACCTGCAGCTTGCTCAGAAACCTGCCACAACACTTCTGTCTGATGTTAAACATAGAAACCATCTTGCTGCAATTTCAGTCTCCCTGTGCTGGTTACCAGCTACTTGAAGCATCCACCAGCTGCATTTACTGACCTTTTAACTCCCTATCAGCCATACTGCTCCCTGAGGTCCTCTGGCAGAGCTGTCATATCTCGACAGTCGAGTATTCATTTTCCATATTCTGTAGTCTTGACATTAGGCACAAGAAAGTATAGAGCTCTCTGTTATTCTGTGTACTGTTGTATTAACTGGCTTGAGAAGCTAGGCATCAATTCTAAAGGAGAATAATTTCTTAAAAGCTGTGTTTGAACATTCTAGCCTTGCAAGCTGATGAGAGGCTGTCTGAGGCTACATGCTGTCATTAACAATGATTAGATAGACTGTTTTTCAAAGAACGGATTAATTTAAATTATTCCTTTGTAGTTGTTTTCATTAAATATTTTTATGTTCTGTTGAGAGCTCGTATTGTTATGATACATTTATTGCAAATGGTTGAGGGAGAGAACGATGAATGTGTCGACGAGGTGCTCTGTGTAGTTACACTCCATTAATACAGTCCATCAGTCGCTTTACTGACAGTATTCTCTCCACTTCTCTCTCTGCTGTCAGTCTTTCTCATTTAGCCCACTTCATTTCCATTTCAATTTTCACTTTCTATCTCTGGACACCTTTTTATCTGACTCATTTTATACTAGCTCTCTAATACCAGAGGCAGTCACCCATCCGTTCTGAGGGCCATTTCAATATAAGTAAAGCCATCTGCAAACTGCACAACACAATTAAATTAGACAGGAATGGAGGTTTTTTAACTGCATTGAACTTGTGGGTCACAGACTGTTGACAGGACAGGGGCTTAGTGTAGTATAATTTAGTTTTTAGGCAATATGAATGAACAAGAGTTTTAAATGTGTTTTCATCCACACATTCTTACATTATGTGCATTATTAATGCAAGTTATAGTAAGCGTGTTTGTATGTGCATCTTTTCTCTTGCAGAAAGCAGTCATCACTAATGTGTCCCCTGACGTCTTGTACCTGTTCAGAGTGCAGGCTGTATGTCAGCATGACCTGCGCAGCGATTTCAGTCAAACGCTGCTGTTTAGAGGTACACGGTCAAAACCATCCAGTCAATCGTTACGCAATTTTAAACTCATTTTGCATGTGAGACACATGAAATGGATTTTTTTCAGTAAATGCTTACCTTCAAATTTGTCTTTCAGCAAATACAACAAGAATATTTGAAGGGTCTCGCATCGTGAAGACTGGGATGGTGAGTTTAACCAAAGATGACTAAGCAAATTTCTTTTTAAATATTAGTCACATTCTTGTTGTTCTGCTGGATAACTGAATTTTCTCTGCTTGTCTCCCCCAGCCCACAATTTCTCCAGCGTCCTCAGCGGACATGGCTCCTATCAGCTCTGGTTCCTCCACTTGGACGTCCTCTGGCATCCACTTTTCCATTGTATCCATGGCAACAGGGATGGGCCCATCCTCGAGTGGCAGCCAGGCCACAGTGGCGTCAGTGGTGACGAGCACCTTGCTGGCAGGCTTGGGTGTAGGCGGCGGGGTCATCTCCTCTTTGCCAAGTTCTGTTTGGCCCACACAGGCGCCCCAAGCCACGCATAACCCCACCCGTCCATCCGTCCAGCCTCCAAAATCCAGCACAGAGCAGGCAGCGCCCCAGGGTCCCAACGCAGACACCCAGACCGAGGACAAGCAGGCTGCACGTGAGGGTGAGGAGGAGGGAGAGGAGGGGGAAAGGGAAGGAGAGCAGGAAGAGGGGGAGGAAGAGGGCGAGAAGAAGACAAAGAACAAGACTGCGCCTGATAACGAGGAAAGGCAAGGGAACAGCACTGTGGCCAAAGAGCCTTTAATCCCCACCCCCCCATCCACAGCCAAAGAGAAAGGAGAGGGGAGGACAGCAGTCAACGGAACCACTGTGCCAGCAAGCACTGGTGACGACCAGTTGGTCAACATTGAGGAGAATCCCACAGATGTGAACGCAGTTTCCACCCAGGAGCCTCGGAATGATAGTGCAGAGATGCAGATTCCCCAAAGCTTCACACTGTCTCCAAAGATCAGTGGTGATGCGAACCGTCTCTGGCCTTTCTCTGTCCACACTGGTGAGCAGACCACTGTCTCCCACACAGATATGACACATCGTTGTTTGTTTTTCTTTGTTTTGTCTCTCTGTTTTAACATCCCTTTAAAACAGGAAAAGTCCATTTGAATTCCTAGTAAGATTTGCTGTCAGTAGTTATTAAGTCAAGGCTTGCCTCCAAAGCCCATTTTATCACAACAAATAATTTCATTAAAGACAGTAACTACACTGGTTGCCATCTCAGTCAAAGATAAAGCTCTAGGCTTTTGTGTCACTACAACACAGAGGCCTGAAGGCAGAAGTGAACTATCTGCCAGCTGGGTTTTACCTCAAGGAATTCCTTTGACTTTGCTTCAAGAGAGTATTTTTTGAAGATTTTTCATATATATATATATATATATATATATATATATTTTTTTTTTTTTTTTTAACAATTTGCTTAATTTAACATTAGGTTTTATCATGATCAGTCTCAGACAATATATAATGGAAATATGTACATTTATCATAGTGGGCATATGGGTTTCTCATTATTTAAAGGTTTATTCTTAGTTAAGCTATATATTGAGCTCAGGCCAGGCTCGGGTCAGACTCGTGGGGTTCTGGTCTGCTGAGGCCTGAACTTTTGGACTTAGCGCAAACTCTTTATAGTGACTCCTAACATTTTGTCACCAGTGAGAGCTTTATAATGAGCGAGCCAGAGTAAATGTGGAGAAAGGTTTTGACATTAGAAATATAATGCTTGAGGGTGAAGGTTCAAGTCCCTGTGTGCACAAGTAGAACATTTCTGACTCTGGCGGCTCCCAGTGGTAGCATCAAATAGGACATCTTGGCAGGCAGCACTGAATGCTAATAAATCCCTTTCCTAATGGGAGATAAGATTGTCTCATTTTATCCTCAGACAAAAACTTCAGCCATCAGAGTGGTTTGAACCATGCTGCAATGTCACTGAAATCCTACATATTGGCTCTTGACAGCTGGCAAATGAGGTGGTGTGAGTCAGTGGATTATTTTAGATGTGTATTTATGTGCGTATGTTTTGTTCCAGACAGGACCATTTTATCCAACGTGACCCGAATCCCTAACCCAGGAATGGGTAAGATGGTGTGGATCGTCCCACTGGTGGTGGTGTCAGCTCTCACTCTGCTCTGCCTCATCATGCTGCTGATAGTGATGGTTTACTGGAGGTGAGTTCAGCATATAGCAAGTTATTCTAAAGGGGACACTTTACTGCTAATGCTTCATCTTAATAAGTTGTCACTGATACCTCAGTCAGGGGTATAAAAAACCAATTGCCCCTCACTTACACTGACCCTATTCATATGTAATTTGGGCGAGGTGACACGCCTACATGCATGTCTGGAGTTTCCAGTCAGACAGCTCTACATTCGGCTCTATTCATTGACTAAGTGATTGTTGTTTGCACATGCATATATGTTTGTGCATCACTCTCAAACACCTTGGCAGTAAGACTTGCCTGCATGTTGTACATCAGGCTCGTCTCCCTCCGGGGTGGGGGTCAGGAGACCTGAGGGCCCTGCAGTGCCAGCAGGGGTCCCAGCTGTGTCTTCATCTGCTGGGCTGATTTCCAGCCACGCTATTGGAGCCCCAGTAATTACACAGGCCAGGCCACTGGCACATGTGAGATGGTTAATGAGTTACAAATAGCACCCTGGACCATTTCCTCAGCTGGTGCCTCGCATATTTACTGTCTGCAAAGGGTCTGTTTCTAGTTGGGTAGCATTTTGTTTATTTACAGTCTGAGATTTTTTTTTTCCCTCTTTGTTAATACTTGAAATGTGTTAAATGGATTTTATTAATTCTTTTCTAAGATATAACTGTGAGATCACTACAGCAAATGTTTATGGGCCAACAACACATACTGTGACATTCTGTGGTGTCAGATAATATAAGAGCTGTGCACAAATAACAGTCTGGTTATCAGCCGCACAGAGGTGTTCAGAAAAGAGACAGTTGAAAACAAGATGACTGCAGTGGACGCGCTCGTTGGATAAATTTCTGAGAGCTGAGGTATTTGAGCAGAGGAGCTGGGGCAGCTTTGAGATTAGAAATGGCCATCACAGCTGTTGTTGTGACAACTCTGACAGTTCACAGACAATGGCTGCGTCCCCCTGGGGATAGGACCGTGATGGAAGACGAAATCAACCCGTTCACTCTCTCTTTACTCTTACTGCTCTTTCTTTGGTGACAGTGCAGCAATTAAAGCCAGTGAGTTTCTCGGCTCACAGATGTTTTGATCATCAGCAACTTATTATCACAATCCATTTAATTTATAAATGTTTATTACAAAAGAAAAAAATGTGATCAATTGACCATATTTTGAAGTTTAATAACCTTATCTTAAATTTAGCTCGTTCATTTTTTGCTGTTAATCCTAGCTTACGAGTCAGTCTGCTATGGAATTAATTGCCGGTGTTAAAGTGCACATCTGGAAGCTTCTAATGCTCGGGGTGGTTGTTCAAAAATCACAGATGTTCAAGTGAGAAAAAAATCTCATTTCATGTTAGTGATTCAGAACTGCTGATGCCAGTGATGAATTAGATGCCTCTCTCTAGTTTTTTTTTCAACTGACATCCATTTAGAAAAGCTATTTTATTCCAGTTTCCTTTCTCCTAAAGCAAACTATTCTTCTGAATCCCTGGCAGAGAATGATGGAGGAGGTGTTGACTATGCTGGTTAGTTAGCGGCACCACATCTGCACCCACGGGAAGTCATTAGATTGGGAGGCTGTGACGTAAGCCAGGGAGCTCCCCTCCCTTTTTGTTTTTCACCCTTACCTCTCTCTTCTTCTCTCATCCTCTCTTTCAATCTTTTAAATGCAGGGAAGCTATTTTATGTTTATTCCATCCCTTTTAAAGAATGACAAGCATCTGCTCCCTCCTCTGCTTCAAGTACAGGTAGGATTAAAGCTAGGAAAGGCTGGCACTGAGGTAAAACATGGGTTTTTGATATGCATTTTTTAGTATACATTGTATGTTTGTGTGTGTGTGTGTGCTTGTGTGTGTGAGAGAGAGAAGGGGGTGGAGGCAGGAGAGGACGTGCAAGGAGTTCAGGACCTTAAAGAGTTCTCACTTGCAGAGTCTCTTTTAAAAGTAAAGAATGTGATATTTTAAATTTTTAAATGATTTCTTCTACATGAAAAATGCATTCCTTGTCTTGTACGAATTGCTTATTTGTTGTGCTCAATGCAGGGGGATGTCTTGAGTGTGGAACGTGTTAGCCTGAAACAATTGTATGATTTATCTTTTTACAAAGCAATATCCCAAGGATACATTTAGATATTCTCAAAAGAAAGCAAGTGCTTTCAGACCATCAGCATTTATTATTGATTTTAAAATCTGGGTTTGCTTTTGTTTGGTTTTTTTTTAGTCTGTAAACTTTGGACCTTGAACCGTGTAAAATTTGGAAAGGATTGTCCAGCAGAGAGATGCAGAAACTTAAGCTTTCATACAGCAGAAATTACCTACGGATAAATAATATATCAAAAGTTTCATCTGTTCCCTGCTTAGGCGCTGCAAGTTTTTAGGAGCCTGTGCCTTTTGTGCAGCAGCCACTGGCAGAAATAATGTGCATTTTCTACAGAAAATGCACCTTTTAAGTTGATTTTGTTGTCCTCAAAGCAAGTGGGAACTCTTGAAAGTGGTGTGTTACCCTAAAGAGAGAATCTGTGTTTGGATTAGTTGTCTTCAGTTTGAGTAGAGCTAAATTTGGCTCTGCGCCGTGTATCGCAATGACTTGTTTACCTGTTCCCTGTAGTCAGCTCAGACTGTCTTTCCAGGAGCTGCTCGCTCTGTGTGCCATCAGCTGTGTCTCAACTACTCTGGGGTTTTCATTAGCAGTTTTCTGCCGTTAATGTGTCATTCTATTCAACTTTTTAGATGCTGATGTTGACAGACCGGATCTGTGAACAATGGGATAACGACTCCCTAATGCACTTCACTGTGGCATCTCACTGTACTCCTCTCTGTGTCCCTGTAGGAGATTTTTCCAGACAGCACACTTCTATGTGGAGGAAAGCAGCTCTCCACGAGTGGTGGCCAATGACAATATACCCGTCATCCCCATACCAGGTAAGCTGTATTTCCTCCACTAACTTTATGCTAGAATATTCATGTTTTGTTTAAATATTTTTAGGGTTCACTGTGTGTTGCAGTTTTCTGATGCAGTGAAAATAATAAAGCATAAATTACAGTGAGTTCTGGCTATGAAAGCTAGCTAGCGAGCAGAGAAGTTAAAACAATAAGCTAAAAACAACAAATAAAGGGTTAAAAAATAAGCTGAAAATACTGCATACACAGTTAAAAGGGTCAGCATGAGCTAAAACTGGTGGATAACAGTTAAGGTTAGCATTGGATAAAGTTATGAAAGGGTTAGTGAAAAACAATGAGAAAACAGTTGAAGAAGCTGGCTGGAATATATTAGATGAACGTTTGAAAATCAAATTAACTGTTTAAACATGTTAGTTAGCTGAAAGTAAATTAGCAGTTTAAACTGTCATCTTAAGTATTGGACAGACAAAAACAATGAGCTTATTGTATAAAACAACAGTTTACTAAAAAATACAATATTAGTTAAAATAGTTTGAAAAAGTTAGCTAAAACAGGTGAATACAATGTGAAGTAGCTGAATATATTTGACAGTCCAGTGAAATAGCTTTTAACCATTGAATAATTAACCTTTTCCAAATGGTATTCTCTACCGCGCCATTGTTTGCATTTGCACAGTTTCTGTTGATTTACATGTGAAATGACTCCGGAGCTCCTCTAGCAGACTTGAGACTGTCCTTTTGTGGCCTTTAATGTCCCAGGCAACAGAGCAGTGGCAGCAAGTCAATATCAGACTTTACTTTCACAGTCACTTAAAGCTTGGGGACATTTCAAGGCTGTGATATTACAGTTAAAGAGCATGGCTCATGGCAGTATCGACTTCACATTCATTAGGTTTTTATTGCTTGTCTTTGCTTGTATTTTTTTACACCCTCTCTTCCTCCTCTCTTCATCTGCCTTTTCTTGTTCTTTTTACTTTCTTAGAAATTCCAGCAATTTCCTTACAGCCCATATACTCTGAATGACTAATGTACTTGATTAAAGGTGAAAGTGTCCAAGAAAATGAACAAAGGCAGTTATTTTTCCATTTTCTCAGACAACATACTGACTTTCAATTTACAATTACCGGAAACAAAATACTGCAAAAGTTATTAACTTCAGACTTTCTGCATCATCAGTGAGAGAGTTGAATAGCTTGTGCTTTTAATGAGAGACGTTGAACTCATCTCTTTGCACCCGAGGCCACAAACTAATCACTCAATCCTCAGGAGACATGGGAGCACACATACCTCTATATGGTTCTTTTAAACTTGGCCCTGATGAACCATTCTTACCTACACATCGATTTTTAGCTCCTAAAGCGCCACTTAACCCAGAACCATTGTAAATGAGCTGATTATGCTGATAAATCTGTCACTAATACAGGGGAGTAAAGACATTTTGATAAATGAACACATTAACAAAACCAGAATTCACCTTTACACCGTAACCACTGAGGCAAGTCAGAACACTAAAGGACCCAGCTGCGAGGGCGAATAAGTTAAGACATTGGCCAGTGTCAGCAGCGATGACAGCTGGGTCCCCTGCACTATTGTCCCAGCGTGATGATGACCAGCCTTATCTGATATCCCTCATGTGTGATTTGGAGCTGATTTGGCCCAGATGAGACAGATGCTCCCTCGTAAAATGCTCAAAATACCAAATCTAGACATTTGTGAGAGAGATTAGTCTGTTAAAATACCACAGAATTGGCTCTTATTTTCCAATCTTTTTATGTTTCCCTTTTCTTCATTGAGTAAAAGTCTCAGAGTGATTTGATTTCAGGAAACCGTTATTTCATTTGCTGCAAAAGACATGAATTTTCATGCATGTATTTCCGCCACAAACATATACATGCAGTCACATAATTCCTGGGGGGTAGAAACAAACCCTAATGATGTACGACAGACTATACATGTTAAAGGACATTTTTCTAACTGTTCTCCTGCAGATGACATGGAGGCCATCCCCGTCAAGCACTTTGTTAAACACATCATGGAGCTCTACAAGAACAACCTGCAAGGTTTCTCAGAGGAGTTTGAGGTAAACTTTGAACACCACTTCAAAGATGATTTGTTTTGAACAAATACAACAAATAGTGTTTTTACTTTAGGGTACAGTTCAGTTGGTTGCACACAAAGTAAAAAAAAAAAAAAAAAGACACAATGCTGTTGTTTTTCTCTGCTTTGAGAAAAGCATTTCTTGATTTCTTAATTCTAAACATGGTCTTAATACAAACTTGCCAAGAGTAGTATGCAAAAAAGTCTTGTGGACTGACAGGTTTCATCAGTTGCATAGGGAAATCAAATTCTGGTAACAGGAGTCTTGCAGGAGTTTGTTTCACCTCTTGCTTTCATTTAATTTTAATTTATTTATACTGAACTAATGAAGAAATCATTTGTAATGATCGTTGTCAGAAATGGTAATACATCAGTATTACTGGAAGATTGGACGTTAAAGATTCAATACATTATTGGCATTTCAAAAGAGTTGATAGTAATTTGGTTTGGGGAGTTGACACCAATCAAAAACACAAATTTGAAAAAAGTAAATTAAGTAATAAATATTAATAAGTTAGTAACTGCATTTATGCAATATATCACCTGCTTTTTATGAGCAAACTTCAAAAAAATCACACTTAGACTGCTACTTATCTGTATTATGATGCCTTTTCTTAAGGTCACAATCAGCCGATGGATTTAAAAGTAGTTTAGCATTTAAATTATCTAAAATTATTTATCTACTGTTGTAAAATCCAGTGTTTGTTCTGTTGTGCTCTGCTTTCACACCATAAACAAATCTCACCACGGTCTGCCTTGAAGAAACGCAGACTTTCCTTTGTAAATTCTCTCGGTCTGGTTGTTTGGTTTGCACCATGATCCAATTTAAGCTTTCACACCACCTTTAAGGAACTGAAACAAATGGCAAATGTTCAAGAGTTTGTTTGAACTAAACCAGCAAGGTGAGAGCACTCGAGGACTACAAAATACTTAAAATTACATTTCCTCTTTTTTCTGGAGTGAAGTAAGTAGTGATGGCCTGTTCAGCAGAGTTCATCTGCCTCCTCGATCGTGCGCATGTTATTTCAAATGGGTCTGAGTCTGAACAGTGGTTAAAAATTACTTTATGCGTGTGTTTTTTGTGCAGGGTTGCTAATTTTGAGCAGATGGTAGAGAGAAAGACGGAGAGAAAGATCAAGAGAGACGGAGGTTAATTAGAGAAGGTCTATCTGCTGGTTGACTGGCTGGGAACACATTCTCTGTGTAACCAGGTTAAGAAATGAGGCAAAACCATCACCCCTAGAGAATTCCTTCTAATTGGGGTCATTCAATGTGAGGCTTGTGTGCATAATTTTTTAAATGCAGCTCAGTGAAGCTGCGTTGGAAATGATTGTTGTATTTAGGGGTGGGTGGGTGCAGTGTGGTGTAGAAAAGAAGAAGAAGAGAAGATTAGATGTCCTGCTGGATGTCTGGGTTCAAAACCTATCGGCAGTAAGCATCTCGTCTGTTAAAGTGTCCTTGACTCAGATGTCAGATTCCTTGCTTAAAGGTTCATTTTTGCTGTCTGTCCTGAGCTTTGAGTTCCTTGCTCAGGGACCATTTAAAAACCCTTTTAAAGACAAGAGGTGTCAGAAATGAAATCTAAAAAGCAATGTAAGAGGTTAAATGAATCTAATTTCCTTAAAGAGGATAAATCCTTTGCATCATCTGTCCCTGTCGTACAAAAAATCCATCTGTCTATTGTATCTCTCTCCAGGAGGTTCAGCGCTCCACAGCAGACCTGAAAATCACAGCAGAACATTCAAATCATCCTGACAACAAGCACAAAAACAGATACATCAACATTGTGGCCTGTGAGTCATCTGTACAATCTGATTATGATGTCGACTGCTGCGGAATCCAATAATGTTTTTATAACACGTTTTAATCCTGTTAATAATTCACACAAATATGTCAATGCTTTCCCCCAGATGACCACAGCAGAGTGAAATTACGAGCTTTGGCGGGGAAAGATGCCAAACATTCGGATTACATCAATGCCAACTATGTGGATGTGAGTCTGCTAACCACTTGACTTGACATGTTTCTTTTTTCCATGCAGGTCCTGGTGGCTCCTGTTGTTTTCTTTTAACACAGTTTGGATGAAACTTCTGTATGATGAAAGCTTTGAATTGAAAGTCATACATCAAGGCTATGATGTAAATGTAGCTCTGGTAGTGTCTGTGTGCTTTGGGGTCTTCGTTTGTAAAACAAAAAGCAGTGGTGCTGAAATTTTCCTGGTAAACATTCTGACCACTTTGGCAGTCGCAGCTGTGTCTCACGCCTGGACTGGTACCTGCTGGTGAGGGCACAGGCCTGCGTTCGACAGAACAGCAGTCGCCATCTTCCCTGGTGGGCCCTTCTGTCTCCACTCCGCTCGCAATACAAACCCTGCCATGCCGCCATCCAAAACAAGTAATATTAGTCCAGGCTGCATTGTTTTTCCAGGCTTGATGTTTGTCAAGGGGCAGCCCACCCTGTGGACAACAGGCCTGTCAGCTCTGCGTAGCCCAGAGAGTCTGTTTAGAGAGGTCTGGGTGTCTGCCGGGGAGACTGCGGTCTACATTCAGCTTTATCAGCATCCCCACTGGCTGTTTGGTTTACAAACCAACGGCTAGAAAGACAAAGACACGAACAGACACAACCTCTATGTTTGACTCAAACTGTTAACTCATATCTATCGCTTTTCAAACTCTGTGTGCGTAGAGAGGCAGCCTGGCAGCGTCTGCCCCATAGACACCCATCCTGTCTACTCAGCCTAACCCAGAGACACAGCTGCAACAGCTGAAGAGAGGAAATCACAGATCAGAATCTGCTCTATCAGCACTAGCTGTTTGTTTTACAAAACATCCACAACACAAACACAAACACTGACACGACCAGAGAATACAGTGGTTTCTGTGGAGACTCAGGCGTGAAGGCTTTTCCTCTTTCGGAAGTGGACGTGTTCTCATCGTAATTGAGTTGAAAATAACATAAGACTTATCCCGGTTTGATTTTCTCTTTTATGTTTGAAATGTTGTGAAATTCACCTGCATGGCCCCTGTTTGAATTAACCAAAAGAAACAAAAGAATTATTCATAGTGCTGACTGCCTTCCTGACATCTTGTTTAAAATATTAATCAAGGAATCAAAGTCATAAAACTAACAGAGTAATAAAAAATGGGGTGTTTGTTTTCAAAAGAAATATTGATTATTGCATAAATATTTACAAGTTTTCTCAGCTGAAGGAGTGGATTTTATGACCCACCAAGGTCCCGTGTCAGTAAAGCAAGTCATACAGCTATAACAGGGGTTGTGAGTAATTTATACAGTATTGATCACTTCTCACCAGTAAATATGTTTCACCATGCCCCTGCTTCAGGGCTACAACCGGCCCAGAGCTTACATAGCTGCTCAGGGTCCTCTCAAATCTACATTTGAGGACTTCTGGAGGATGGTTTGGGAGCAGAACACTGGAATCATCATCATGATCACCAACCTGGTGGAAAAAGGCAGAGTAGGTTCCCTTGAATCATTCCCAGATGTTCAACTTTCAAGAAATCTCTCATGAGATGACTGTATTTCCATTACGGTGCATTATTTATCGTGTCTCCTGTGTTCTTTCAGAGGAAATGTGATCAGTACTGGCCTACGGAGAACAGCGAGCAGTATGGAAACATCGTGGTGACGCTGAAAAGCACCAAGGTGCACGCCTGCTACACTCTGCGTCGCTTCCTTATAAGGAACACTAAAGTTAAAAAGGTAATTAAGAGCCAGACTGATGCAGTGCTAAACTTTATTCTCCCTTGTGAATGTTCCTAAAATCTGTTTTTGGTTATATGAGGTTTTTTTTTATTTTTAAAACCTTGCTAAGGTGACACCAGCTGCTCCGAAATCTGTTACAAAGTTTGTGCCAAAGGCCCTTAAAGTCCCTTCCTCCCCCACAGATTTGTTCTTTCGTGCATTCATCGGTCATCTGATATCAAACATTAAGTTTTAATCTTCAGTCTTATGATGCCCCCAGTCTTAGCGTGGAGGAAGTGAGATTTGATTTTCTTAAGCTAATCTTTAGAGACCAACACATCTGGACCAATGGAAGCTCAAGCTGGTGGTTGGCATTCTGTGATGTACCCCAGCGCTCAAGTTACAGAATTTCTCATATTACATCTAAGCAGTTGCAAAAATGTGTCTGTAAACATTTAAGGCAAAAAAACAACAGACTCTTTATCTGAGTCTTGGTCTGACTGAGGCTCAAACACGTACAGCTGAATCTTTACAGTGTTTTTTTTTTCTACAATAACTGTGAGCCATCTCGATGTGTGCTGCTCTTTCGCTGTCTACCTCACAAGAGCAACACTGCTGGGCAGGACACAAGACCTGTTATTCATAGACCCTCACTGAATTTACAATGAGGTAGTAAATGGGCCTCTAGCCCAATTTTAGACTTAAATCCTCTTTATGCAAAAAAAACTATAATAAAACAAAATATTAGTCACATCAGAGAGTTTTTAAATTCTTAAAAATGTGTCTGAGAGAAACAAAAGTTTACACTAACTACAAGCTACTTTCAAAGTAGTGATTTACTAAATTGAGTTGCACTTTTACGACGTGCATTTCCTCTTCTTCCTCACAGGGGCATGTTGTTGGTTTTAAAAAAAAAAAAAGCTCTCCAGTTTACATATTGAGCAGGTGTCTGGTCAGCAGTGTCAACCATATTTCTTGTAATCAAAAGCTTTTTTTTCTCCATTTTTAAGTTAGCCATGGAGCAGCTCTGCAGTAACACACCTTCAAAAATTTGGTAGTGTTTCTTCTTTATATGAAAATAAGTTTAGGAGATGCTGCTCCTTTTACTTTCGCATTGCATTAAAGCTCCACTTAGTGTGCACCAAGTCTTTACTTAAAACAACAGATGCACGTGGCCCATAATAAAGTCCTGCATGTGAAATAAATCAAGAGTCTGCACTGCGCTCTCACCAGGCTCACACGTCTGCTCTCATGTTCTAGGGTCAGAAGGGGAACCCAAAAGGGAAGCTGAATGAGCGCATCGTGGTCCAGTATCACTACACTCAGTGGCCTGACATGGGAGTACCAGAGTACACCCTCCCTGTCCTCACCTTCATCAACCGCTCATCAGCGGCTCGCACTCCCGACATGGGCCCCGTCCTGGTGCACTGCAGGTACAGTCCTTACTACTAAGCCTCTGAGCTAAATCAATGTTCCATATGAGTGATAGACTCTTATATTCGCTGATTTGCTAAACAGCTCCCTCTATGGGCCTGCCATTATGCTCATAAGGCTTTTTTTTTTTTTTTTTTTGCTCCACTCCTCAGTGCGGGGGTTGGGCGCACAGGAACGTACATTGTCATTGACAGCATGCTACAACAGATCAAGGACAAAAGCACAGTCAGCGTCCTGGATTTTCTCAAACATATCCGCACACAACGCAACTACCTAGTTCAGACCGAGGTAAGAAACCCTGAAATGTCCCTGATGTGTGAAACTGGAATCTCACTCTTAAAATTAAAAATAAATGAATTGAGTACTTACATCACTAAAGCCATGTAAAGGTTTACTCTGATACTCTGGGGGTCTTTCAACAAATCTCTCTTGCTATTTGTTCTTTCTCTCTATCATTTTTTTTTTTCCTGAACTGTTTCCTTTTCTGGGTTTCTCTTACAAAGACCAAGAGCGCTCAGAATTCTACAAATAGACACTTAAAATAAGACATGAAGTAAAACACCATACAAACATTTAAAGACAGTATGTATGATAAATAATATGATTGCATATTAATCCAATATAATTAACTCAAGTATGCTCATCTTTTTTATTAAGAAATGTTATTCCATAAATCCTCTACGCATAGAAACAAGGTATCTAATGCAGTGGTGCAAAGGTGTTTCTCAAGTAGTGTGCATCAGTACATTTTTGAGGTGAATGAATACTTCCATTTCATGCTACTTTATAACTTTGCTCCACTACACTTTGAGAGCAGGAGTGGTTTTTTGCTCCACTACATTTTAAATGACAGCTTTAACTGCTTGTTATGTTCCGGACTCAAATTATTAATCAACTAATTAATCACAACTTGATATTATGGACAAAGTTACCCAGCAGTATATTAAGTACATACAAGTGGCTCCACCTTAACAGGCTTCAGCGTTAAAGGGATGTAATTGTAAATACATTTATAGTTAAATCCAGTAAATTAATATGCCTGATTCATAAATGGGTCGTTCTCTATAATTACATCTTGATTTTGGTAATTTAAGTGTGTTTTGATTTTAATACTTGATGTTCTTTAACTTGATTAATTAAGTATTTGGTATTTGTATGCTGAGCTGCTTCTACATTTACCTCTGAATACATCTTCCTTCGCTCATTTCAGGCTGTATGTTTTAAATGTTTGTTTATGTCACTTTGCCTTTTTCCCAGTAACCATTTTCATGGCTAATGCCACTTGTCATCACAGTCTTTGTCCGTATATCAAAAAACAAAATGGCTGACTGGCTGTGACAGACTTTGGCTTCCCTCTGAATAAATTACCATCCAATTACATAACTGCCTCTGCCCCGTTAGAGACTGCTGAAGTTAAATAAAAAATGACCTACAATAAAAAGCCGGATGAAATGTAATAAATTGAATTTTGAAATTAATTTTGGAATATCTCCCCTCAGGAGCAGTATGTTTTCATCCACGATGCTTTGATGGAGAACATCCTGAGCAGAGAGACAGAGGTGCCGGCCTGCCAGCTGCACAGTTACGTCAACAGCATCCTCACGCCCAACTCGACAGGTCGCACACAGCTGGAGAAACAGTTTAGGGTGAGTAAACCCTCTGGGAGTCGGGCTGGTCCGGTGAGACAAGCTGTCAGCAGCCGCAGTTTGCACCACTGGCTGAAATCAAGGCGGCCTTTGGATCAGAAGCCTGTTATCAACGTGCGTGGCGAATTTCCAGTTCCAGACGTAAATAGATTGAGAGCCTCTCTGATGTTGGCTGTAATAGTCATGTCTGTCACCCCTGCTGCCTCATGCAAAGCTCGATGAATGTTTCATCAAGCTCCTGCTCTTTCGACATCAGAAGAGAGAAGCTAATTGCTCACACATAATGTCACTTCCTCCTGAGCGTCACATGCTCATTATTGAAGAGAACGACATGCTGTTAATCTTGGGTGTTAAACAACATTATATCTTTATTTTTCATGTTTGACTTTAATTAACTGTGACTGTCAGTGACTAAAATCAGACTTTCTGATCCTATGGTCTTCGCCTTCTGTCTCACCAGCTTCTGACTCAATGCAACACGCGCTTTGTGGAGTGCTTCAGTGCCCACAAAGACAGCAACAAGGAGAAGAACCGCAATTCCTCAGTGGTTCCCTGTGAGTATCTTATCTGTTTTACCACAGCACACTTGCAGAGGAGCTGAGAGCCAAGGTCATGTCAAACATGTAAAGCCGCTACAGTGTGCATTCAGGGGCATCGGGGGGGCCGGGTTGTAGTGGTTTTACATAGAAAATAATAGGGGTGGCTGTCTTGAAAATACACAGACGACAACAATATGTGTAATTTTAAACAATGGATAAAATAAAGGATATTTTCTCTTTAATGGTTAAAATATCATTTGGACACATTTGAAAAGCTTTTCTCAAAATAAATCTGCTCTTTGTTAGTTGCTGTTCTAAACAGAGGAAAATGATGGACTTGCAGTATTTCCTAATATGGTTTTCTACATTTTCCTGTTTTTCAGTCAGTGCATTATTAAAGACAATTCATATTCCGAAATTAGACTCTATTTCCATAATCCTATAAATTAATCTTTCTATGCGTTCTCTGCACCCTGATGGGGGGAGAAAAGGAGGTTCTTGTTGCTATAGCAACAGCGAGGACTGGTAATGAATGTGTGCATTATCAGCCACAGAGATATTATAGAGGCCTTGGTTTTGTGATTTAATGTGTTGTTGTTGTTTTTTTTTTCTATTTCTCTGCCTCTCCACAGCGGAGCGAGCAAGGGTCGGACTCACCACTCTGCCTGGAATGAAAGGAACAGATTACATTAATGCATCCTACATAATGGTAGAGTGAGATTGTCTGGCTCGCTGTGTAATATGGCAAACTTTATTGACAGGTCTGACAGCTCCTGTTGACAGTTTCCCAGAAAACGATCACTGGTCTGTCAGATTTCATAATCATCCGTTAGTATGATTGGTCTGAGCTTTAGGGAGGCTAACAGCTCACCTTTTGTCACTTCAGGGTTACTTCAGGAGTAATGAGTTCATCATTACCCAGCATCCTTTGCCCCACACCACCACAGACTTCTGGAGAATGATTTGGGACCATAATGCTCAAATTATTGTCATGTTGCCTGACAACCAGGGCCTTGTAAGTGACTTTTTTAATAATTTGTGTGTCTTGTAGAGTAGCAACGTCTGATTTAGGGCAGATATGCAGAGTTAGAAAGCAAAATGACACATAAATCAGAAGCAAAAAGGACAATTGATGGCCTTTGGATAAATTAATTTACCTGCAACATACCTTGTTTGATTTTTCTGTTGTTTCTCTGCAGGCTGAGGATGAATTTGTTTACTGGCCGAGTCGGGAAGAGGCGATGAACTGTATCACCTTCACCGTCACACTTATCAGTAAGGACAGACTGTGTCTCTCCAACGAGGAGCAGATTATCATCCACGACTTCATCCTGGAGGCCACACAGGTACCTGGAGCTTTGCTGTTACCTGACAGAGATTCTTGGCCATTCCTGGTGTCTGATTACCACGATGTGTACGGTCCTAAAGAGGCTTTCCATTATTGATGTCATGTCACATGTGTATGCACTGCTTGGAGTGACACTCTTCCCCTGTGTGTGACAGGATGACTACGTTCTTGAGGTGAGACATTTTCAGTGCCCTAAATGGCCCAACCCTGACGCTCCTCTCAGCAGCACCTTCGAGCTCATCAGTGTGATCAAGGAAGAGGCCATGACTCGAGACGGCCCCACGATCGTGCACGATGAGTACGTTTGTGACACCTCCATGTTTTCTTTTGTTAATGCAAAGAAAAATTTTAATCCAGGGTTTTAAATAGTAGATGATGGGTTCAGTTTATTGTCCTGACATCCAGTCATTACCTAAACCAGGACTGTGTGAGCTGATATAGTAAGATTTTTATTACATGTTGTTGGTTATTCTTATTTTTTTGTGCCACTGAAAGGCTACATCTGGAATGGATTTTAAGGCTTCAATAGTGGCCAGTGAACTGTAAAATGTTTTATTTCTTTTTGATCTTAAAAAGTTTTGTTTCCATCAGTAGGATGAAAGAAAAGCCACTCAAGCCTTGACTGGACATACAGATTTTTTCCAAACAGATATTTTTATACCCCTGTGTTTAAAAAACTAACTTCTGTCCAAATGACTTCTGTTTTAAAAAAAATATCTGCATCCACATGGGAGCACAAAATCAGCTTCAAAAACTCAAACAATTTAACCAGGCCAGTCAGAGGCGATAAAATTTACATTAACGATTTATCAAATACTATTCTGAGAAAACTATTCTGAGCAAGTGTGGTGAGCTTATTTTCAGTTGTCAGTGATTTTAAAACACACATAATAATAAGTAGCAAATTTAGAACTACCAGTGGTAATGAAGTATAAACTAAACAGCAATCTGCCATTAATGTTGTTTGATAAGGTGAACGCGTTCTACAGACAGCAACAATGGGCATCTTTGAATTGAGGAGACAATGTCACAGTTATACACATTCAATCAGAATTACAGAAATTGATGTTTTGAAAAAAGTGCACATTATGATGTGTAAAAATCTACAATTTATTCGACCAAAACACCATGTGCATGTGGACAAGAGGCCAAGATTAGGACGACAAAGCTCGTTTAGCAAAATACCCATACAACGGACAAAGGAAGAGCTTTTAATGGTGGGGTTTAAGGTTTCTTAGAGTAAGCCGATGCTGAGAATCTACAGGCAGCTGCTGAAATGAATAAAAGTACCACTCTGAAGTCTCTTAGTAACCAGGCAACCATAACAACTTGCACAGTTGTTTTCCAGTCTTTCTTCCAGACCTTTGTGCCTTCAGCACCTCAGCTGCTATTTGTGAATACAGCAGCCAATTGAAAAGTCTTCATCAGTGAAGGTCCTGACACTCGGTCTTACTTCATCCCTCATTTACTTAAAACTTTAACAGAAATTTTCACATACTGAATAACAGGCTTATTTGTCTCCTCACCTATTTACACCAGATGCTAAGATGACAGGATGCTAATTGCCAACAACCAAAATGCCTGTGGGAGTGTGTTAGCTGCTTCAGTCAGACATCATATCCTTTAATTTGCTGTAGTGAGTTGTATTTGTTAGCTGCAGAGGAATGCATACATGTTAATAACTACTCTGTCTGCAAATAGTAAAGGTGATGACAAGAGCCAAGCACAAAAACTAAAAACAGCCTCACTCACTGTCACAGATGATGGAGTAAGAAAGAAAGGACTCAGGAGGAGTTAAGTTGTTTACGTACTGAGTAGGGAGTTTGGACGGGGGTTGTCACAGAGCTAATTTTAGTTGTTCCTAACAGGTATGGAGCAGTGTCAGCAGGCATGCTCTGCGCCCTCACCACACTGTCCCAGCAGCTGGAGAATGAAGGAGTGGTTGACATCTACCAGGTGGCTAAGATGATCAATCTCATGAGGCCAGGAGTCTTCACTGATATAGTAGGTTTACCTTTAAGTCAAATAATAACAGGACCAGGATCATTAGGGTTTGATTTTTTTGTTTTTTTTGATTATTTATTTATTTTGTTATGCTCTTAACTTTATTGTTTCGTTCACTCTCGCTGCTCTCATCAACCTCATTTTCAGCATCAGGCAGTTTCTTTATTTCTAAGAATGATTAATGCCCTGTGCACTAACTCCCTGTTAGACACACTCAGCTAATGACTTGCTGGTGAACATAGTGGAGTACTGAGCAGCTAAAAAAGACTGATATTTCCCTCAGGAGTTGGTGGAGAACAAAAACCAAGCTGGAGAGTGAAAATTATATGTAAATTTGTCAGGTCGACCCAAACATGCCTTCATATTAATGCAAACGTTGCTCTGTATGTGCTGAATGTTTCAATAGTTGTTTTTTTTAGTAGGTTGCAAGGATGTGTACAGCCTTTCTGCTGCCCCCTTGTAGCCAACAGATTGAATCAATGGTGCATTAAAGGTTGCATTGATTGATGTTTAATCACTAGGGGGCAGAAAAGTGTTTCAGTGAGTCAACAGATACACACAACCTCTTTGACTGGCTTTTGGTAACAAGCCCACATTTAATTTATCTAATTAAACATTTACATTCATTTGGAGCTCAATTTTTCTCAACCTGCTCAAAGTCCAATATTAAGCTCTGTTTTCAGTTTTCATAAAACTCCTAGAGACGGGGGGAAGTGTTTTTTATACCTTTTTTTTTCTACAGGAAATGGTTATCTAATGGGGGTCAATGAGATTTGTCCACACCAAAGATTACAGTAATTGTGTAGGGCATGAAACTGAGCCAATGAGCTTAAGCTGTGCCAAACTCCTAGCAGCCGACTCTCCAGAGCCCATTTACATGAGTTATTTGATCCAGTGTTTGTATCCAAACTATTGGATAATGCAAATAATGCAGGAATCTCATGATCTTTCACAGCTCTGCAGCAGGTGAGATGATGGGATCCGTAACCTTTAACCTGTTGTGTGTGTGTGTGTGTGTGTGTGTGTGTGTGTGTGTGTG
>JAQNCA010000014.1:12287179-12310542 GCA_029783725.1 Acanthurus tractus
TGTGTGTGTGTGTGTGTGTGTGTGTGTGTGTGTGTGTGTGCGCGCACAGGAGCAGTACCAGTACCTTTACAAAGCCATGCTTAGCCTGGTCGGCAACAGAGAGTGTGGCCTGAGCCCCATGCACACGGACACTAATGGGGTGGTGGTGATTGCAGACGAGTCGGACCCTGCCGAGAGCATGGAGTCGCTCGTCTGAGGACATTCCTACAGGCACTTGATTTGTAAAAACTCAAGAACTTTTCTGAGGCCTTTTTTGCCAGACTATTGATTAAATGAAAAACCTTATTACTTTTTATACTGATAAAAGTTTTTTGATATTTATGTTTTTGTCCTTTATTTCTTGTCTTAAATGTTATCCTGCTGAGCGTTTGCACCTGTTTAAGTTGACGTGAGGAAAAAGCAGCTCTGTCCAGTTTGCACTATACTATCAGTGTTACTGCCTAAAAACCAGTGAGTGAAAAAAAAAAAAAAAAAGAGTTTCACAGTTAAATCCGAGCATCACAACACAACGGGGATCTTTGGACCGCTTTGAGATGAACCTGAAGCATGAAGACCAGGATGAGTAACGGCAACCCACTTCTATGCGGTGTCTCAAAGCAAAAAAACACCACATCACAGCGTAGCCCAGCATGCATTATGTCACTCTGCCACCTCAATTAAACGAACTGTTTTGAGGCTCCGCGCCACATGGGTGAAGCTCTTTATCACACGTCAAGAGACTATTACCTGCCTAATATTCACAACTGTCCAAATATCTCACTGCTGTCTTATATATTGTACTTATGGCTTATTTTGTTCCAATGTGTTAGAACACCTAATGTGAACCTTTATTGCTTTTTACAGGGATTTATATTGTTACATTGTTTTGTAATATATATATAAATATATTATACCCTTAATAGCCAGCCAATGTTTTCTTTATGTTAGTACTTTTGCTTATTTGTCTATTTGCCTTGATGTAGAGTTTTTCTTTTTTTGTGAGATTCTGTAGCTTGTCATGAATAATCTACAAAGCTCCATTTTTTCAGCTTTTTTTTTTTTAATAGCTTTCCTAACCTCAACTGTCAAAGCTCAACTGTTAACAAATGTAATGGGTATCTGTATTGACGCATTCCAATGTCTACAAAAAATATTCACCCTAAACAACCTTCCTTGGTTTGTTGTTTTTACAACGTGAAATCACAGTGGATGTAATTATGAATTATTGTTATGATTTGAATTAGGAAGCCCAAAATTAATTACACAAGTATTGACCCTCCTCCAAGACAATGTTTACTGAAAACAGCTTCGGGAACATTTACAGTGGGTCTATGGGGATGGCTGTGCACATCAGTTTATTATGTTGTTAAACTCTATGGAGTTTAATGAGAGTGAGGGAGCAAAATATCAAGTCCTGCCGCTAACTCTGGATTGGATCGAAGTCTAGACTTTGTCTCAGCCGCTCCAGGATGTTAACGTTGTTCTTTTGAAGACATTCCAGTGTAGCAGGTGTTTAAAGTTTTTATCAACACTCTGATAAAAAATAAATCTCTCACACAAATCCTCCAGGTTTTCTTTATATTTGACTGCATTCATTTTGTTCAATCATTTCTGCCCTCAGAGGCCCGCTGCCCCCACACCAGGCCTCACGATGAGGGTGGTGTGTTTCTGCAGGTGTGCACATTTGGCATTCGCTCTGCATAACAAAAACCATCAGACACAAGCTTTTATGTAAGTTCTTTGCCACTTTAACCATTAGGCTGCAGCCTCTTAAACAGCTGGGCAGCGTCTCAAGTCTCAGACATGAAACCCTGCAGCCTCTTTACCTGCTTGAGGCTGATTTTAGAGCTGTGCCAAACTATCCATTTTTATAATTGCATTAGGGATATCCAGTGCCTTGGAAATGTTCTCACATCTTTGGTGAACTTGCCACAGATTTTTTTTTGAATATGTGTTGGTTTTTCATGCCACAGTTTTTACAAAGAAACTGACCAGTGTTCAAGGTATATTTAACCTAAACATAACTGGTCGCAGGTTGCAAATACACAGCTTTTGACTTCAACAACTTCTGATTTAACTCTCTGTAAGTGAAATGAATACATGTGTAAACGCTGGTGTAGCTTTGAACTTTTGTTTTCACTTTGACTATACTGTGAGTGTTTCTTTTCATCAGTGTAAATAAATCCTAATTGCATCCACTGCGATTCACAGTTGTAATTAAAGAAAACAAAACAAAAAAAATCCACCGGAGGAGGTGAATACTTTATATAAGCACTGTAATTTGTTTTGTTTTTTTTCTGGGGGGAGGGAAGGGTTGATGCTTTATTTGTAACCAAAGATGTGGTTCCAGTTTGCAACATGTAAGTGGTTTTGTCCTGAGATCTATTTAATCAACATAAATTTAAAATCACAATGGTTGAATCTTGCAGTACAGATTACCAGTGTCAGCGGTGTGAATATAAACATTTAACAGTTCAGCATGTTTCTGTTCTCAGGATTACAGAAGATAACCAGAGTACATGAAGTTTTCCTCACATTAGAGATGAAGATTTAAACTCAGACTGTAAAATGTATTTTCTTTGGGCTGATATTCTGTCTGCGCTCTATTTTGTGGCTGTTAATTATAAGCCCTTTTCAACCCTGAACATCCTTCTCTCTCGACTGATTTATGTGTTAACTCATTCTGTTACTTACTCTACGATGAAAAACTTTGTTTCTGTCAACATTTACATCTCTGATGAAAGAGAGTTCGCTAATTTCAGTGAAATCTCAGGCATTTTTGAGAAAGTCCACATTTCTGATCAATTTACTCTTCAACAAATCTTTTCTTTGAAGCAACTTTTCTGTTTTTTCTTTTTGAGTGAATGCCGCCGTCCTTCCTGTTTGATATTTCAATGAAAAAAAAAAAAGAAGTGCTGTGGTTGAACAAGTTCACTTAAAAAACAAAAAGTACTTGAGTAATGTAATCTTTGTGATCACAGAATTTTATATTTTCATACAAAGATTTGGTTTGCATAGTGGCCCTGTAACAGATTGTACTTTTGTGGGAAATGTATTATCCAAATCTGCCCCCCTGAGGTCCATGCTGATATTTAAACCAGACTTTCCTGACATTTGCTCAACGGTCCAGGGATCCAGTATGTTAGCCTCAGCTCATTTCAGCCAGGCTGGTTGTTGAGTCTATTTTGTAATTTAAATAAATAATATGGTTTTGTCCATCATATCACCTACCTATATGATAGTATCATAGCCATATATTTCTATGATGCTGTCATATACTATATTATAGTGTAATAGTGTTATTTAATGGGTAAACTGTATTACTATACATTAAATAAAGTTTGGGTTTGGGTGCACAGCAACCTTGTGTTGACTTAAACTGATGCAATGGATCAACCTGTTCATACTGTCGCCCCCTGCTGTCAGTCTGTCACCAAATAATGAAGGTGGAAGTATTTTCCGATCCCTTTACCCAGGAAAAGGTGTAAATATAACACTTTAACAGATGACTCAGTTACACGTAAAAGTCCTGTATGCAAAAAGTTAATTCTATATAGCAGTATATAGAGATATGCACCAAATCGCTACTGTTACTGATTATAAGGGAGGGTTCATTTTGTACTAATTTAAGTAATGCATTAGCATATTAGCAGGATGTAAATGTTATAATTTAGCTTGTCAAAATGAAGCAACTTTCATATCCTTCATGTTGTGTTGGGTGACCATATCGGTCACAATGCTTAGATTATACAGCTCACAGAAATGGTTAGCGTTTTTTTTGTTGTTGTTGTTGTTTTTGCATTAAGAAAGCTTAATTTGTAGAATAACTCAAAACTTTAACTTTAAAACATGTTTTTAAAAAATGTGGTGGAGTAATAAGTGTAACAACTCTCCTCTTAAAGCAGCACGCATCCTGCCGTTGCCATAGAGACAGTTATCTAGTTAGGGAAGGCTACAAATTGAGCACCATTTTTTTCCTTGTATTTGTCAACATTTGTGCAAATTTGCACCATTAAGAGTATGCCGAATTAGTTTTAGAAAGTTTGTGATTGCAGTGATCACATGAATTTCCTGACAGCTGCAACTAAAATACTTACACGGGGAAAACCTAAAAACGTGATGATTTTAAGACAAGTTCTTGAGTTGTTAAGCTTAATTTTCAATTATTTCTTAGCAGCTCCATGGGCCTTTGTATTGGTACCTTGGGTATGTGTTCACTCATTGTTCATCATGTTTCATGCCGTGTGTTTAAATTCAGATTTACTAACTAAGGAGTGGAAGTACAAATATAGTGTAATACTTGAGTAAATGCACTTGGTTACTTTACCTCACTGCCAAACAAACACTTTATGTCCTTTAGTTGAGTCTGTAATTGTGTCTTAGATGGACAGGCAGCTAACAAACATGAAAGAGGATGCACATGTACAGTAATTTTTATTTAGAGGCCACAGCTCTTGCATATTACAACTGTTGGCTTTCATAAGGCAAAAGCAAGAATGAATCCACCAGCTAATTCACACAGAAAACAGAAAGCATTTAGGGAGGGTGGGAACCCACAGGCATGCAGCGATGGCTCAGAATGCAATGTACAGCATTTTATATTTATATATATATTTATATCATATATACAAAACAACGGTGAGACCCAAACAAATGCCAGACATTTCATTCTACACAATTACAGAACAAAGACAGACCAACTTTTTTTTAATAAAAAAAATTATTTTTGCTCTTTTCTCTGTAAAAGTGCAACTCAATTAAAATAGAACCTGTTTCAAGGCCTTTTAATGTTAAAATAAAAATAGAATCTCCCAAGTTATCAAAATGGAGCTATGAGAATATTGCATCTCTAGAATACCCACTCATTGAAGTTCAAGATTCCTGTTGAATCATGTCTAATTAGTAATTGAGATAAGATCACATAGCATTGACACATGATAGAAATGCAGGTCTAGACTTACTGTTGATGTTAAGAACAGTGAGTAGACAACAGTGTATCTGTAACAGCCGTAAACAAATACAGAGGTTTATTTTCAGTTTGAAGCAGTTGGCATTCACTTAAAAACAGACAAGACAAAGAAAAGGGTCCACACACTCATCATCACGACAACGTACCATTAATGAATGTAGAATACGACAAAGAAGCGCCATATAGGTTTGCATTGGACAGGGACACACCTATTAATCTCACTCAACATTGTCAAACAAATGGTTCTCCATATTGCTTAGTAACACATAGAAATGAATTTAGAAATGAATGAATCAAAGATAGGTGCTATCTTTATCATGACACAGCTAAACTGCCAATCATGGTTATTTTTTATCATTTTTATTTTGATTTTCCTCAGTATAAGTACTATTTTTATAGTTAATAGTTCCTTCATAGGCATTTCGAGCTGACAAAGAGGTCCTAGAGTGGCTATCTGAGTTGGTACATGCATCGGTAACCAGGCTAAAGTCAAAAGTGTGAAAGGGGGGTCGGGTGAGGAGGTTCAGGGGAGGGAGGGTTGGAGTGTCAGTGTATGGGCTCTAGTCGTCCTCTTCATCCTCCTCATCGCTGTCCTTCATGGAGATGCCCTGCATGCCTCCTTCCCTCACTGAAGCAGTGGCCTCCTCCACAGTCAGCCTATTGCGCACCGTATCGTACATCTTGCTGTTGAGTGTGGAGTCGAGGACGCCCTGCAGGCGAAAGTCCCGGTACTTTTTCTACAGAGGGACAGGGTTGCATCAGCACAGTGTGTGGACACAAAGAATTCTGGGAGTTTCATCAACCTAGACGGCTATTTGCTGTCCTTACCTTTGTAATCCGGATGAGGATCTTTAGCTGGTAGACATGGAGCTGCTGATCCATCCGTTCAGTGAGCCAGGTCCCCAGCAGGTTCATGGTGGCAGTGTACCATTGCTGAAACACATAAACACAACACTCTCCAGCAAAACACACACTCACACACATACTCAAAACATCAAGACATAAAGCTAACCTTCAGGACAAACAACTACAACTGAATACAAACAGTATGTGACAATAACATTTACACTGAAGCACCCCCACGTGTGTATTCAAGCATCACTTCAATAAAACCTCCTCGCTGCTTAAATACATGTGAGGCCGCGTTTCAGTTGACCCGTGTGTGCAGTAAACACACCGTTAGCGAGGATTTATGTCGAGTCTCTATCCAACTACACAACACAAACCTTCTTGCATTTCATGAGTCAGAATCAGCAATCAATGCAAGTTAACTGACTGCATAAATATAAGAATGAGGTCATGTTCGAAATAAATCTTATCAATGGAAAAGAATTAAATGCCTCAGAGCAGAGTTTGTTTCAACTGTTTCTTTTTTTTAATCATGCATTTCAGATCAAAGAGAAAAACAACTCTGCTGTCCTTATTTTTGCTTTTAAGGCCCTGAAAACTTTTTATATTTGGGTAAAAATGTATCTCTAGCTTTAAAAAATTATGACTTATCATACCAAAATAAAAAGTTTTGACTGTGTGGATGTTGTTTAAGAATATTTGATTTACATTGACTTGGTAGAAGAGTAAACACTACCACAACTCTCAGCAAATTTTGATTTATATGTTGTTAAATCCTGATTTGTATCCACAGGTGGGAATAGAACAGATACGGCTCTGCAGACAAAAACTGTGTGATTGTACTTTTTTAATCTCTTGCCCAGGGTGAAATAAAGAAATTACTACCACTTTAATGTCTGTACGCTAAATATAAAGCCACCAGAAGTTACTTAGCTTATCTTAGCTTAGCTTAACTTAGTTTGGAAAAAGGTGGAAGCAGCTAGCCTGAGTCTGTCCAAAAGTAAAAATACACCTATCAGCATTTTCAATGTGTGCCAACTCCGAGAAAGAAACACTAGAAGTTACTCTGCCAAGAAATAGTCGGGCACAAAGCCCATCATAAAACTTTGAATCATTTTCACACTTAAATGCTTGAACATAGTTAAGAAATTAGATATAATGTGCGAAGAGAAGCTTAGAGACATTGCGGGCTGAATTTGTTGCTATTAGACAGAGTCAGGTTAGTCGTTTCCTGTATTTATGCTAAGATACACTAACCTTCTCCTGGTTTAAGCTTTATTATGAGCAGACAAACATTCTGGTGGAGTCAATCTCCTCACCTAACTCTCCACAAAAAGGCAAAACGCCAAGCTGTTTCACTTATCTAGCCTAGGTCTGCACCACTCACAGTGGGAAAGTAATTAAGAAAACAGGTTTTCAGGGCCTTTAAATGTTTCCAACACAAATGCTTGCCAACCTAAACCAAGGTACTGCATAATTAGATCTTTGAGAATTAAGCAGGAAATTTCTCTAATTACAATTTTCCCATGACAGATCCACCCTAGTGTAATTTCAGCTACCGAAATAAGTTAAAACTTTCTTGAATTAGGGCCTTAATGTTTGTTTCACTTCATGTTCCCAACACACACAGACACACATGCCACAATTTTGGCATCCACACGTTAACTGCATTGATACTGTAGCACTCTGAAGAACTGTAAAGAGCCATTTTAGAGGAAATACTCAGAGCACTGATGCTACTGCCACTTGAAGAAAATAATAATACAGATGGAAGCCATAAAGCATTGACAGATTTATCTTTCTCAAACTGTAATTACCCTTTGAAATGCTAAAAAAAATTCTCAAAGTCAATATTTGGTAAAAGCTGCATGGCCCATCAATTATTAAAGGCAATTACTTAGCCTTTATTTATAATTTATTCAAGTAGAGAAGCAGAGCTACATTTAAACACCCTACACTGCAGATAGAAAACTACTACTGTGCGGGGAATTAAAATTACAGTTTTGACACAAGTTCATTAGCAAAAGAAAAATAGAATGAGAGTGAGTAAATGGTTAGCAGGCAGGGAGCGGCAGTGCTATTTTCTTGTACCTTATCTCCACTTTTGCTTTGGCCAGTAGTTTCTAAGACTGTGTACCATTAAAGTTACAAGAAAACAGCACCCAAGTCTAATAGAAACAGTTTCTGTATGTCTAATTTCAAGAAAAAAAAGGTCAACTTTAAACATGTGAGTAGGCAGGAACGCAGAAGAAGTTTCTTAGGCCTGAATCAGAAATGTGAGGATTTTAATTTGTTTGGTTGTTGAGGTTAAGATTTTCTTTCGATCGAGGTTTATTTAGATCAAGATTGGGTGAATGGTTGAAAGGTTTGAACTTGAGGCCGGTTATGCGGATGCCTGTCCACTTCACAGTCGAGTTGAGCGTGCAGTGCATGCAGACCTCGCAGGTGGGTGGGTGGCAGAGTACGTGCTGAGGAAGACTGCTGTATGTGCAAATGAGGAAGAACTCTGAGGAGGAGGGTCATGCTAGAAGATGTACACAGGAAGATTATTTGACTCTAAAATCATGCCAACCAACATAATGTGATAAAACAACGCAACGCAACACTAGAGATAAGTGCCACTTTTTGAATAGAGGAGGCAGCAGGAATGGTGTTAATCAGAAAAGAGGAGATAAAAAGAATTTGAAATTAATTAGTGAAAGAAAGAGAGATAAAGTAGAGCCTATGCAGCATCTTAGAATGCTTTCCACATGCATGCAAATGGATGGATGGAAATGCATTCAAATGAAAGAGAAAAACATTGACATCTTTGGAAAAGAGAAGAGCTTAAAGTGCTAAAACTGAAACATTCACAGCTCGAGAAATCTTCAGAAGAATTTAATGTGACAGTGCTGAGTAGGATTTCGGTGCACTTTGGGGCCACACAGAGGACACAAGGGGAAAAACTCCACATTAGAAAACTTGACAACACAGGAGAGGAAGACAGGGGGAGCCAGTGTGGACCTCAAAGACAGAAGCAGACCCACACTTCACAACAGCCTCACTCCTCACTCCAAAACAACAAAAAAATAACAACACAAATAAAAAATCATATTTATCTGGCACAAGACTCCTGCGTCCACAGCCAAAAACAAAAATATAAAACCAAACAAAGACTTCTGGGTATCTCTCAGACATAAAAAAAAACTTGACGTCACTGCCTCACAGAACTGAAGTCTGTCACACACAAAAAGCCGTCACACACCTGTATAGAGACGCAGGTCTGTACAAATAGTTTCTGAATGACATGAAGCACACAAATCACAGCATTATGTGTCGTTCAAATCACACATGGAGGACACATTACCGTCAATGTATCCCATTTAGGATTATGGTTTTGTAAGACAGTGCTCTCTTCACCCTCTAACACACTGGTTCCCAACCTTTTCTTTGGCTTGTAACCTGTAATTGCCACAGTGGTGTTCTTTTAACCCCTAAACACAGGACAAATGTTTCTGTTAGCTGTAAGATTTGAGCTGTTTGACCCTGATGTTTTCTTGGATTGTTTCAGAGTCCTGCAGGCTGTTGCACCAGCTAAATGTGGTTTAGTTTAGCTCAGAAGTAGAGGATGA
Organism: Acanthurus tractus; assembly: GCA_029783725.1. Lineage (NCBI taxonomy): Eukaryota > Metazoa > Chordata > Actinopteri > Acanthuriformes > Acanthuridae > Acanthurus > Acanthurus tractus. Next base: position 12,296,588 of record JAQNCA010000014.1, read on the forward strand.
CTTACACTATGACTTACAACAACTTAGTTGCACCATACAAGTTAGTTACACAACACGGCAGCTGAAAAACAACATTTTTTCTTTATTGATTCCCTATTTCATCACACTAGTGTAGACACACTGAAAGGGAACTGAAATATGTTCAGTGTATTAAACAAGGAAAGGTAGCATATTCTCTCATAATAGAAGCTGATATTTCAGGCAATAATAAATCTTTATTGAGAATTTTAGAGCTTATTTCCTATGTGCCTGTGTCTCTGAGGACATTTTTGCTTTTGTTGTTTTTTAGTTTAGACTATTTGCAACTGCCATTTATGCAAGATGGAGCCATCATCACCTGAGTGAGAGCACATCAGAGTCTGACAGAAGATAACAATAAACTATTACTGTGTTATATGCAAAGTATAGAGAAATATGAGTTGTATTGAATGTTACCCTACTTTACATGTGACATCACACCTTAGTTTCTTTTTTTAATTAAGCAGTCTTTTGTATCTAGTTTTGGCTTTTTTCCCATTTTATCCCTATAATTCATAAGTTTAAATTGCTACAATACTAACATTATCATTCACTTGTTAAGTTTTGGCATGAGCTAAGATGGTGCAATTATGCAACAGTTAGGGTCGACTTTAAACTAAAACTAGTGCAACAGGCTGCTGAAAGTTTTCAACATAAAAAAGAACAAAAAAGCCAGAAAATATTAACATTATTTTGTGCGGCAGTAATGGTTTTCTCTTTCTATCCTATCCATCAAATCATCTTGTGATAACCATATTGTGACCTCTGAGTTGGGGTTTTGACCGCAGGTTGGGAACCACTGCTCTAACAGACGAAGGGTATAAAGACATGTCAGCCTCCAAGTGTGACATCATTATGTCACCCTGACCCATCCAGCAGCACATCCGTCACCCATCATTTCCCTTTCAGAGAGAAACTGTGCGGGTGCTCCACTGTGGACTGAGGCCAAGTAGGCTGAGTGTCATTTATTCAGGAGGCTGACATGCTGGACATGGAAAGTATCTGAAAGCACAGAGTACAGTGGTGAGCTAAGTAAGGCATGTGATCAATATGAACAGTTCTGTTCTTTCCAGAGAGCACTGCTTCAGATAATCCTTATTTTTTTGAGGATGCTTTTATGGACTCTTTGTAAATAAAAGTTTCCTTTTTTTAAATACACAAAGGCCCAAAAGCACTGTGGCAATGCACACCAGAATGCAGAGGGCAGCAGCTGAGGTTTAGAAAGAAGAAAGACAGAATGAGAGAGAAAAGTCAAGAAGGGTAGAGGATCAGAAAAGCCTCTTCTACCAGGCTGAAAAACATTTCCTGGTCTCAAAATGGGACTTATCCCTCTCTGCCCTGTTGTTTTTCCACATTTTGGAAGGCCCCTCCCTTCATATGAGGAGGAGAAGGCATCTTACTTACATCAAATAACCTTTCTATATACACCTCCTCATTGACCTTATCACGAAGCATATCCTGAGAGTGGCGCACAAAGGTCACATAGCCATCAGCCACATCCATTCCAGGTTTCTGTAAAGTGGAAACAAAAACAAGTTTAGGGCTCAGGAAGGAAATAAGAAAACATTGGAAATGAGTCAAAACAGGCAGAGAAGGAGAAAAAGTGTTGATGATTAAAACAAGAAAGATTTTTAGTCAACTGCATCTGCTAAACACACAAGCTCATAAGCACATGGAGTGGTAGGGTGTTATTGCACTTACAGGTACATCCACATATTTAGAGGCAGCTTTCACCTGTAATGAGAACAAAATTGTAGAACACAGGCTGAGAATTTATATAATAAAACTTTAATCCATATTAATCTCATTAGGGCTTGGTACCATTCCAAACTTATAACTACTAGTATTTCGCTATGACAATTATTTAGTTGTATTTTTTTCTACAGACACCTTTTTCATTACAAAAAACATAAAATTTCTGAATTCATGAATCATTCATTAAAAAAATTGAGATGGGAGTTGTCTAATTAAAGAATAAGCAAAGAACAGAGCGAATCTGAGGAGGCATTTAGTGCCAACTTTAAGTATTACAATACTCTTAGGACACAATTTGGTTCACATTCAAGTGGATTGGTAACCAGCCTTAAATATTACTAAACAACTCTACAGAATCAGCCCATTAAGAGAATGAGGCAGGGAGGGACTGAATGAAGAGAAGCTTCGTCTCACCGTGAATGAGAGGAATGAGGAGAAGAGAGTTCCTTCATCATATCTGGAAATCTTGGCCAACACACCTTCCAAAATGGCAACAAACTGAGAAATGAGGAAAAGAACGAGAAAATATCTTGAGTTTAATGTTTGCCAAATAGTAAGAAACACAAAGTACAGCTCAGGCTGATGGAAAACACATAAATGTTGCCATTATTTGGTCATAGGGCAAAATTTTAGAGAAATTCAAATTTAGACCTGATGATAGCACTAGAGAAGAGGTGGGCATTATCAAAGTTAGTGCACTTTATCCAAGGGGGGCCTGTGAATGTTTGTAGCAAAATTCATGGAAAACTATCCAGCTGTGCTTGAGATATTTCACTCAAGATGACAAAATTTCAGTCTGAACCGAAGAGGTAGAAAAACCCTCAGGCAGACTAACACTATCATCTCCAGAGCCGTGCTGCTAGTGTTAATAACATTAATAACTTGAAATGAGCAGTTTCTTTATTTAATTCTTTTCAGGTGACAAAAGAGTAAATTAAGTGTCACAGCTGAAGTACAGTCGCACCTTTGCAACCAGAAGCTGGATCATGTCTTTCACACTTTCTTCAATCAGCTCATCTATATGGGAGTGGAACTGTTTCTGAAAAAAGGAGAGATGTTTTAAAAACAAACAAACAAATGCAACAGCTTCTTTCTTCTTGCAAATACTAAACTTATAAATTATCGCTCTTTAATTACAGTCACTTTTCCAGGTCAGGTTTTACCTCTTGGCCCATCTCCATTGCACACAATTTAGCCGATTGGTCCTTGGCATCCACCATTACATTGAACATGGTGCATAATGTTGGAGAGATGCGAAAATCTGTTGACTTGCTGCTCTTTGCCAGCTTGGACTCAAATGCCATCCTAGTGCTGCAATGCAAGTGAAATATTTATATGCGCTATCATATGAAATATTTAGTAAAGCGTTTATTCTCAACATTCTCTGGTGCCTCTAAGAATTTCTGTCTCGCACACACACAAACGCACCGCTTGACGCAGTTCTCAATCATGTTGCTCGACATGAGCTTGATGCGGCTCTCAAGGTGTTTGGCAAACTCCTCCTCAGGCCAGTGCAGGTCCCTGATGAAAGTCTGGAGGGCGTCCAGCTTCCAGAAAAGGTCCTCTGACGTCCCGGAGCCGTTACTGCCAGCGACCCAAACACACACACACACGCACACACACACAAGCACAGGTCAGAAGATAAAGGTCACTCTGCTGGAGAGACAGGGTGGGAAGGGGTTCGTGGGGGGTGTTGTGGCAGGTGCAGAGGAGGATGCTGTTCCTCCACACCTGAACACGTTCTAATTTTACTGCGACCATATACTGACTGGTCTGTCCAAATCTTGTCTGGAATCCTGTTGGTTCAGGTGTTTCTAGGCAGTCAGTGTATGGGTGAAAAGGTGCAGGGCAGGGTGTACTGTAACAAATCAATAACCATGCTGCAGAGTATGATTATTGTCTGGGATGTGAAGTGGCCACATGCAGGAAGTGTCACTGCAGATACAGCAGCTAATCACAGTGTCAAGACAAAGGAGTGGAGGGAATGGAGAAGTGAGGGAGGGCTTGCAAATATTAGCATGAATGGTCCACATTAAAAAAGTAAGAATCGTCAAATTGGTTTCCCTTCGACACAGGCCCTCTCTCAACATCCATGTCCCCAGGCTGGTGGGGCCTCTGGAAAAATTACCAAACAAACCATGCAGACCTTTTAAGGCAGCCTGAGTAGAGCTCATTGGGGAGAAGTGCTGAAGGAAACAGTCGGGAGAGGAAGTGATAAAACGGAGAGGGAGAGGTCTGAACACCATCTGCCCAGCCTCTCTGTGCTATCACCTCCATCCAACCCATTATCTCTCCTCTCAATCAGACTACTAGCAGGTGGTCAAGGTCAGAGATGAACCTTAGGCCATGAATGATCTACAGTACACTAAACAAATCACTAAAGCAAATGTTTTTAAATGGGGACATTCTGGGGTTTTTTCTGCACAGCAAATACCCAAATAGCCTCAGAGCAATATATTATATCAAAATATTTTTTTTTGTTTTGTTTTGGCCTGTATCTCCACACCTCAGCTCAACAGCATGCATGTTGAGACAAATGAGAGTGAATCAGCCTCTCATTTTAGAAAGCAAAACCCCATCTACTCTAACACCTCTCGGAGTGCTCTTGGCATGAACATGGACATAATTTTATTAATAGAGTATTTACACAGGAGAACACATAGTAAAATGGATCTTTGTACAATTAGATTTTGTGTATTATATCACCTACAATTAGAACTATCCAAAGCAAATGTTGCTGTACTTTAAAAAACCTTTCATTTTTTTTAACAGTCTTTTACTTAGGGCATCTTCATACCAAGGCAATCTCTACTTAAAATTTCTAAAGTAAACTAGTTGAATACACACTCAGAGTCATAAATAGCAGCCATCCATGACGGGGTAGAAAAGCTAGGCATTTGTGGAAGGTTAACTGATAGTCCTGCTACTGGCACTGGCAGATTTGGTACTTTGGGAATTTGTAGGTTCACATTTGGTAGATTCACATTGGGCAGATTACTTGTTAAACTCCTGCAGAAAAGACAGACAAAAAGAAAAAAAAAAGAATCCATAACAGTGGCATGGGAGCTGCAGAAAGCCATGTAACACTTATCATAAAAGTAACATAAAATCAGGAATTAAAGGGAAGACAGAAATGTACATCAACAGACATAAACATGACAGTTATAGTCAAAGACACACATTATATGAAGACATAATATTGAAAGGAATTAACACAAATAAAGACCAAGACAAAAAAAATCTTCTTCAATAAATCTTAAATATAATTTTTGCAATTAAAAAAAGCAAAGGAAAAGTGTAAAAGCCACAACGAATGAATTTTAAACAGCAACCTAGCAGACCGGAGGCCTTTTGTTTCTGGCAACATGTCAAAGCACACATTATGAAGGTTAGTTCACGAAACAAAACAACAGAAATATTAGGTGTTGCCCTGACCCCAATGTGTCGAGAGAGAAATTGAAGAGACACATACATTAGTCAAAGACTATTTTCAGAATAAATAACCTATTTCTTGCACAGAAAAAATAGGTTATGCAGCCCACTCTTGGCTCGTTCGTTGTAAGTGAACCTACAGGAAGCCTGGGTGAACATTACAGCTGCTCTCCCAGATTTCTCAGCCTCCACGCAGTCAGTCTGTCATCTGAATATAAAAGCCTTGCATCTCCAACCATCCTACAGCCCAGCTATAAAGACGGAGGCTCCTTACTTTACAGGCTCCCAGGACTCTCGATCAAAGCCCTTGTGAATTGACTGTGCGATGGAGGACTCCATCAGATCCACATATCTAACCACCAGAGGAGCATACAGATCCTGAAGGTGTTTGTGGAACTTTCCATTGCACAGGTGATCTGTGCCAAAGAGAGGCAGTGACAGATGTTAGTGCCTTTATTTGAACATAAATATATGAGAAGTGGCTAGAAATGAAATGTGGTTCAGGAGCTTACAGTCTGTCCGGAGGAAGTCATTGAGCAGCTGGAAGAGGGGGAAACTGTCCCAGCTCTCAGGTGACTGGATCTCCAGAGCGGCGTCCATGTCGATGGCATAGAGGGCCAGGAAGTTTTCTGCATGCTCCACCATGAGGTCTGTCCACCATGCAAATGCCTGGAGACACAGCGTGAGGGAAAGTAAACAGGTAAACAAGGGCTTAGTTCTGAGATGGGATGACAGAGGGAGGGAGGAGGAGAGTAATGCACAGAACTGGATCTCTTCTGGTCTTGAAATGAAATATCACTGGATTTGTGTGTGCTCTTTGTACGCTAATCTGTCTCAAAGGAATAATTTGAAATTCTGGAAATATGCTGTTTTGCTTTCTCCCTGAGAGTTAGAAGAGAGGATTAATGCCTCTCTCATGTCTGTCTGTTCAATATAAAGCTAAAACCAGCAGCCCATTGCTTAGCAAAGCACTGGAAACATCCAGCCTTGTCAAAAACATCCACCTACTAGGCCCTCCACAGCTAACAACAAACTGCAGTTTTATATGGGGGGGTTAAAAGGAAATGAGCCTGTGTTTGGGTGGAAGCTCTGTCTCACAGTTCATATTCACTTTCATAGACAACTGACAGACATGGAATTGCTATAAATCCTCTCATCAAACCTCCGGCAAAATGTTAAACTTTCTTTTAATTACACATTAAACGTCTTCTGTTGTGTTAAGAGATACTTTCTCAATCAGTGCTCAATTTTGTCTCACGCTGCAAGTGGAGAATTTGCAGGGTATTTCCTTTCAAATATTTTTGTCACAAAAAGTAGAGGACACATCATTAAACCTTTCTGGATTGTTTTTGTATTGTGTGTGCGTGTTTGTGTGTTTTCCATTGCATACTCTGACACTGAATCCAGCGGTCTCATAAATAAAGTTATTATAAATTGTGTTATTACGTAGCAAAAGAATCACACAGTAGGGTTGCATTTTCATAGCTTGTTAGATTCAAAACAGCATCTATAGATTTAAAGGGAAAGGTGCTCTTCTCATGCAAATGTGGAGCTCCCTGCATGCTTTTCTCGCAGGCTTAGAGATGAGGGGGTCCACCATTCACATCATCGACAAACCCATAGCCCACTAGATGCGAATGTGACTCATGCACATCTTCATTTAGGCACACCAAAGACTGCAGCACACAGCATCTCTAGCGTTGAAGTGCATCAGTTCCAATTAGTTAAGTAAGTCTCTGACATTCAGCTCACTGTTTTCTAGCACAGTCAGGACTTCCTCGCCCTTTGACAGCAAACATATAATAGTTGCTTTGCCGGCAGTCTTGGCTTGGCTTATTTGCTTCTCATTCAGACTAACATGTTGCCAAGTTCAGTAAATGGCGCTTGATCTTTCCAAATTATGCTGCATGCTTTATTAGACCATTTTCCAGCTATATCTCCATTTGAATCTTCCACCACAGTGGAAGTGAAAACCTTACTTACCTGTTTACTTACCTCCCCACTCACAACACTTAAAAGCTTTACATTGCTAATGTTAAAGAAACAGGCAGCAAACAAAGCTATTCTCCGTCACACTTGAGGAGAGGTACTCTTATTGCAGTCAGGGAAGGAGGTTTAAGGGGGAGGGGAGCTTTAAAAGCTTCCAACGGGTGAGGGAGGGGGAAACACTCAAAGGTCAGCAGGCGGAGTTGCCTCCAACCTTTGATAGGGGAACATTCAGGACCCTGAGAGCTCAAGGGCAAACCCGGTGTGTAGCCAAACAAGACTATAGTGCTGTATCAATGCAGTCAAGTCCAGGAACCAATCCTGAGGGAGTGTACTGATGCTGAGGGGGGAGGGACATGTGGCATCATCTACTGGTCATGCATAGAGCATAATGGGAGTTTCTCATTCAACTGTGCTACATACCTCTTTTCCCTGCTTGGACAGTCACCAATCATATGACAGTGAGAACACAGGAAGATGTACAGAACAGTAATGTATTTCTGAGGCATTTTTCTTAAAGTGTTTTTAAACTTAGAATAGACAGCAGAGAGGGATGGAAGAGGAGAAGCTGGGCAAGTAATGCTTGAACAAGTGCGGACTGTGAAATTAATCGCTGGATGGAAGGGAAACAAATGTTTATGGTGGATCAAACTTCAAAGGTTCACATGGAGCATACTTTGGGAAATTTACTGGTTCAGCATGCTTGGAGAGAAAGGAAACCTCTTCATGGCCCGATGAACATGCTTTATGGTCACAATTATGTTGTGCAAGCTACCGTGCCTTAAAATTTTTAAATAAGTTTGCTCTCACTTCCTCTATTTCTACAAGCCCACCCACTGCAACAGCATCTATGAGCTCATTCTGTCTAGAAAGTGCCTGCTGCCATAGTGGCGCACATGCCATACAGGGGGGTCGTGATGGGGACTGAAGAGGGAAAAAAAATAAAAATACTGTACCGATTGATCTCCAGAACTTGTGACTGCCGCCTGTCAAGCATATTCAGAGAGATACAATAAATCTGCTTTATCTGTATATTCTAAGATCACATTGGATCACCTTCAGGTCTAGACAACCGCACATTCCCATCATGCTTTCCTGTCAGCTTAATGTTTATAGCAACAAACAGGCTGCGATAATAATACTGTTTTCAGTGGTGGAAAGAAATATATATTCAAATTGTGTATTGAGTGCATTTTTTGTGTATTTAACTCCAGTATTTCTTTTTCGTGCTGACTTGCACATCTACTCCATGTCATTCCAAAAGTACTACTTTTAAGAGTAAGTTGGTTAGTTTCTCCTCTAAAACTCTCGGACCGCTTCATCTAAGAAACTGTACAAAGCAGCAAAGAGGAACAAGAATTTCAGAAAAGAATAAAAAAATTTGATTGAAATCCAACATGAAATCCCTATTTCCACAGCAGACCTTGTTTTTTTCCTTCTTTATTGAACATATCACATTATCCTCTCCCTCTATGATGCATCAATATAAATCTAGTAATGCAATATCAAAAAATATATCACTTATAGGTAACATTTCCTGTCGAACAAGCATGTATACCTTTGAGATTTTACATAAATTTAGCTGATCCTACCACTGGAGAATTCTGAATGCAGGACTTTTCATAATTTGTTTTTATATTGTTGTATTAGTACTTTTACCACAGTAAAATATCTGAATAGCTATTCCACCACTGGCTTTTTTTCTACCTGAGTCAAAAGGTATTAGTAGCACGCACAAGCTGCTAGTAACTTTGGACGACCTTTTATTATTGTTTACCTTCTTAATGTCACTTTATTATCGACTACCTTGAACAAAAAAATTACAATTTTTCAACACTTTCAACGGCTTGTGTAACATTGCAACACTGAGCTTTGAACTGTGATTAGAGGAAAGAACTTCACACATTATATCATTTCCTGTCTAATTTACAGTCTCTGCTCAAACATAGCGCTCCGATTCCATGCAGCCATGGTCTGTTGAACACCAATTAGAGCTTTCCTAAATTAAATTTCATCTTTGAAAGGTTTTTTTTTAGTTACCCATAGATGAAAGCAGCTTTATTTATAGGAGACTGATAATAAGACTAACTCCCTGTTGTGGGGCGGAGCGAGATAAGAGTGAGAGTATAGAGGGAAAGTGTTTTGAGGAGGAGAGGGTTCTCACTCACCTCCGCATGGTGTTCCTGGTTCTGCTGGAGGACCTCTATGACTAACTCCGCCAGGCGAATTGTTTCCTCCAGCTTTTTGGCAGGCGTGACTAAGCGGCCTACGTTCTCTGAGACAAAAGGATGAGGGTGAGGGATGAGTGGTTAGTCAAGCACAGAGAAGGATCCCAGGGGGGGATTTTTATGACTATTCAGAAGTTTTTTCCTGTTTTTTATTTTTGACTGTTTGATAAAAGTATAAACACAGCGCTTACACTGTGATATTTACCTACCATACCCCCTTAACAAGTAAAGCGTGTTCTCATTTATATGCATTTTGGGTGGCATGACATAAAGCAACAGAGCTGATGTGCTTGTAGGATGATCAGACTTATGTTGGAGGAGTTTCAGGCACACGAGTAGTGGTGTTGAGATGAAGAGGTGCAATCAAAAACATGCATACTGTGAAGCAGTACTGAGTAAGCCATCTGTATAAGGAGCTGTCGCATGGCATGGTGGAAAAATTACTAAATTAGCAGACACTGCAAAAATAATTCATTACTTCTGTTAAAGGTTTCCATCTAATAAACTTTTCAATTTGCATCCAGATATACGGTTGGCCTAATAATCCATAACTCATAATAGCGGAATGAAGCTTTTTACTCCTTTTCACTCTTTACATTTGTTGCTGTGAAGTCAAATTGGTAAAAAAATAAAAGATAACAATAATGTCATTGATATCTAGCAAAAGCTTTTATAAAGATGAATAGATGTTTTTCAATATATTTAAGTCGCAATTAAAGTACCTAAAAGACAACACCGTTGACATTTATCATGCATTTTCAGATTATACTGGTTTATGTCTGGTTTATGCCTTTTTGTGTCTTGACAGTAGTGTATAAAGACACTAAAAACATGTATTTGGTTATTCGGTAGCTTAGAGTGTTTTTTCCTTTTAAAAATCAGTGCTCATCTCATAAATTAGGAAACTAGTTTCCTATATACTAAATGATCACTTTCTGCAGTGTTTTAATTAATGTTTTTACAGTGCCACTGAATGAAATTCTGCATACTAAAATCTACTTGAGCCCTCTTTCACTGAACAACATGGATCTATAATTTGCAAAAGCTCCAAATCACTTGCTTATACCTTGACTGACAGAATGGTTTGATAATACAGTTACGTGTCATGAAATGGCATTATTTAAACAGTGACGACTGTATGGAATGATATGCATGTAATCTGAACATGGAACTGAATGGCTACAAAAATCTGAAAACAAAAGCACATACATACGTAACTCTACATAAAACATTAAGTAGTCTTTAAACTGCAGCTCTGAATGGGTTGTTTTGTTTGTTTTTGCTTTGTTTTTTTTCTTTGTCATTGCTTCCAGTAACTGTACTACGTTGCAGCATTTTTAAAAATATTCTTCAGGTATTTTTAATCAAGCCAAACGAAGAACATCTATTTTGGGATCCTGGTTGTATAAACAGATCAAAGACACCCTGATTTAGGTTAGGCTTTTAGTCCTAATGTTGAGTTTATAAATAGGGGAAATCTGATATGCCTGATGGGCTGAGATAGAATTTGCATCATTGTCCTCAGGGACATTTAATCAACACTAAAGATTGGATCACACGGATTTGTATTACAGTAACAATATACTGTGTGGTCATAAAGCCTTGTAAACTGGAGACTTGTGGGCGGTCTGAAAGATGTCTGACATTAAGAAAACTGATGTACATATACAATGATCTTTAGTTGAAATGTATGCTTATATGTGTTCCATTTGATGATGACAGTTACATTAAAATGTTGCTTATGTCTACCTGGTCTTTTTTAACATAACACGTAGGCAAATATTTGACTTACTCTTTTTGTAAGAGATTGTATTACTCTACAATATTTATGCAACAATGTTGCTCTGATACATTTTAGTCACATCCAACCACCAAACCACATAATGCCCAAAACTTTACACTCAGTGTAACTAAAACTTCCAAAACAAAATAAACAGTCTTGAACCACATGTGGAATGATATAAAGTAATACAATCTCTGAGTATTTACTTTAGAAAAAGAGATGCTTAAAACATGCCAAGAAATTCAAAATATTCAATGTATATTACAAGTGTGTATAATATACTGCATGTAAAATGTGCCTTAGGTTAATCCTGTGCATGCATGCACATGCTCTGCATCTATTCACAGAATACATGTGTGTGTAGGGGTCAGGTCTGTGTGTATGTAGATGTTTGTGTGCACTGTGGTTAAACTACAAGCTAAACAAGGGTTCACCTGGATCCTTTTGATCCTTTTGACCTTTCTCAACTTCAGCGAGAAAAAGGGAGAGAAAAGATAAAGAGGAGATGTTCAGAATTAGCACGATTTTACGATTATTTTCATGTTACACGGGAAAGAGCTCAGAGTTGTTATTCATCGACATGTGACCCTTTCAAAGAACCTGCTGGGACGATCTCAGCTCCAGGGAGTGAGGTTTCTAGGTAACAGACAAACGTCACAAACATACAATAAAAAACAGAAACACTGAAATATTAGCCTGTGGAAAACTGGAAAATCAAAATAGTGATAAGATGTTTGTTAACAAACAGACAAAGCTCAGACTATTGTACACAGGTAAGACGCACAAACAGCTGCTGGGATCATAGACAGGACACACTGAGTGACTTGAGTTGATCTGATTCAATTTAACACACATACAGGAGCCACTGGATCCATGAACCCTACTCTCTCCTGTACTCCCCATACAATAGCTCTGTCGACAGATGCTCCTTCACTATCTCTGGTGTCACAGTGAAAAAAAAAAGCCTACCTGTTTGGCACAGCACACCATTGACACATGATCAGACCAAATGACTGGAGGAGATAACAATGTAAGCAATGTAAAAATGCATTCAAGTCAAAGGAACGGGCATCCAACCAAAAGAAATAAGCTTACAGACCAGACTGCTCATTCATGTCTATCACAAACAGATGGTGTTACAAAAAGGACCCCCGACTAATTCAGTGTGGTACCTCTCAGATCTCCTCACTGACGTTCTCCCCACTCACTCTCACAGACAAAAGGCACAGATAAAAAAACAAGCATGGCAGCAGCGACACCTTAGAAGAAAGAGGAGAGGCAGACGGGGAAATGGAGGTGAAATAGTGATTAAAAGGAGGAGGAAAAGGAGAGAGAGACTGGGGGAGAGGATGATGAAGGTACTCACGGATGGTTAAATCCATCACTTGAGACGCCAAGCAGAAGACAGGGTGCTCAAACATTTCCCTCTTTTTCCCTATAAAAAAGGATTGGGGCATGCAAGAGGCTGGGGTCAGAGGTGGGAAAGCTAGAGGTAAGAGGCTGATGGGAAGAGGGCTGTCCAGGTGAAAACGACATTCTGCAGGGCAGCAGGCCCAGTAGCAAAGCCAAATGTTTTGTTTTATTTTAAACCAGGCGCCTCACAAGGACAGTAATTCACACAGCATGACAAGATAGTAAGGTTTGGATCCTTAGTATCTTTAGCACCCTGAGGGATTTCTTTCAAGGCATAAACAACATCGGAGTTTTGTCTGTAAATATGCAAAGACACTGCATAAGAGAATTGGACATTATTAAATGTCTTGTTATTGATGTAATTTTCAATATGTAATCCATGCCAGTAAAGAAAGACCATGTTGTTATGTCTCAAAGCACATGCAGGTTGCTGATGCTGGTTTGCAGGTGTTCAATCCCAGCATTCCTTCGGTTAAAAGCCACTTATCACATAACATGTCAAGAGGTCAAATAAAGTGATAACTGTGGCAAAGCCCACAACTGTGGGAAAGAAGGTATAAAGAGAGCAGAGCAGACAGAGAGGGACAGGGAAGGAAGACTAGTTGTCCTCAGCAAGAACATAAGACAAAGGTGACAAGAGAGCTGCTGGTATTTCAAGGCAGGGGTGTAAAGGAGGGCAAGCAGAGTCAGCTGCAGGAATCAGAGAGGTGAGAGCTCGATAAGACAGAGGAAAGAGGGATGTTTGTGCATCGACTGGGAGCTGGGAGTCAGAGAGGACTTTCAGTTTAGCTGAACTCACAGTTCAACCATTAAATGTCAGAGGCTGGGATACTACACAGCTTGAATAGTCAAGGCACAATGAGAGATCAGCACATCAACAGATTTCAGGGCTTTGGATTTGAATGCATTTTTACTCACACACCTCTACACAAAAGCCAACTTGACCTACAGAACAGCACAGAGCTAAAGCAGGCCTGAAACAAAGGAGAGAGTTATTTCACTGAGAGACAGAAAGTGACCGACAAACTGTCACAAATAATTTGGGATGCCACAAATCATTTGGGATATGGACACAGATATACCATATACCAAGTGAATTCACCATGTTTAAAGAAAGAAGTAACAGCAACAAGTATGATCTCATACTGGAGTGAGAAAAAAAGAAGTCTGAATATATGCGTCTAATATTTTGAGAAGTATTTTTCATTTCACAAACAACCACTGACTGAGCATTTCAGTCCCGAGCTATACCTATTCAAAGTATTTCACACACACACACACACACACACACACACACACACACACACACACACACACACACACACACACACACACACACA
>JAQNCA010000014.1:12319784-12336225 GCA_029783725.1 Acanthurus tractus
AACAGAATGGAAACATGTCAGATAGAATGGAAACATGTTATGAATACAACATTACATATGAAACTTTGAAAGAAGGGCGGAAGTTTTTAAATAATAATGTGTGACGTAAACAGTAACAATATGTGTAAATGTTATTGCAATGTTGTTTTTTACCTTGAGAAGCACCTAGTATTGTGTCTCAGGAGGTTAAATCTTTAAAACTATGGACTGAACACCTCAACAGAAACAATCTTGACCAAGAGTGTCACCACTAATCGCCAATTTGAGCTGGAGACTATTAAATTTTTGACCATGACTCACCTGCACAAGGACAAAGAAACGCTTCTTCCAGCGCTTCCAAACATTCTTCCCAAAAGCCCACAAATATCTGCCAAACATGGTCCGAACACAGGGAGACAAAACTCAGTTCACATGTCACAACAAAAACAAACACTGACTTGTGCATGAACCTGTTACAAAGAAGCACTTTAATACCTTCTATATAAAAAATGGGGTTTGCAGTAGAAATTATAAACGCTGAACCAAGTTTCCTACATGAATTAACAGAAAATTAAATTAAACATGATTAATTTGTTTCCACATTGTGAGGGGGTTTTTTTTGGTCACGGTCTAATTAAAAACTAACTTAACTACACACTGGCAACCACCAGGGGGAGTAGTGCTTCACAGTATTTTTCCATGGTACGTGACTAGAAATGAGGCCAAGGAGCTGAGAGGGCTGGAGTTCTATAAGAAAGACATAGAAAATGAAAGACACACAGGAGTGTCACATGGCTTCCTTGGCAGCACATCTCTTACCCGCAGTGTTTCATGTTCTGTGGTTTGTCCATACGTATGGCCAGTTTGATCTTCAGATCTTGGTCGGGGCACGCCTTGGTCACAGTCATCTTGTGGAGTTCTGACTGCTTGGGGCTGTTAGGAGTTGGGTGGAGGACAACCTGCACCCGAACAATAACGACAACAAAAGTAAGCCTCCATAAATTATAAGTGTTTATAACCAGGAGCTAAATCTTTGATCTCGTCCTGTGCAACATTTAGCAACACCATCCATCCGCAAGGGCTTGTGATTATGTGTTTGTGTTTGCTTTTTAATTTTTTTTTTTTTTTTTTTTTGAAAGTGAAAGACTGAAGTGAGTCAGGTTAGGGAAACAGAACTGTGCTTTGCTCTGCCTCCCCGAAGAGGAGGCCTAATCTCTCTTTGCTGAGCTAAAGAGCTTTGAGAAAGCCTGCCTTCCTGCCAATGCTGCTGCAGCGGGAGATCAAAGAGCCCTGTCACAAGCCAAGGTCATTGCCACGACAGGGACGTCTGAGGCACGGCTGCCCGAACGCAAACCAGCATCGCCACCTTCCTTTACCATCCATCACAGTAACCTTACACCTCAGGAAAATGAAGGGTGGAGAGTATGCATGGTTCTGCTCTCTCTGTTTTGTTCTCAGTTGCTTTGATACATTTCTCAGATCAGAATTATGATTCTAAAAACTATTTGTTTAAACCATCTTGTCACTTGTAATATCATAAAGGGAAATTTCTCTTTTTTTTTAAACAAATAGCAATGACAAATAGCAATTCATTATATGATGTGCACAATGGCTACTTTGTCCTACATAATCAGTGGCCTATGTTATGTTGATTTAAATGTGTTGGATGTATGTAATGTACTGGACAGAGGCTGAATAATCCAACCCCTTTGCATTACACGCAAAATAGGTATGCCCATTGCCATAACCAAGTAATAAACCATGTTTAAATTTCTGTTAGACTCTTTGTAAATTAATCTTAAATCGATTAAATTGCTTTGAGGTGAATCTTGACTTTCACTTGTAGGGGAATGTGTGAAGTTGTGTGAGTGTTCAGTTCAGCCAATGCAGCATATATGAAATTCACAGCAGATGCCTGCTGAGGCTGAATAAGACACTCCAAAAGATTCTTTCTGCACTGCATTACAAGTGAAGATATCCGTTGTGATTTGGATGAGAATCTTTGACCCCACAGACAAGTACATCAGGAGGTGTGAAAGACTGCACTGTAATTCCCCATACAGCATTGCATGTGCAGTTCTGCCTAAGGGGTGTTTTCTGTGTTTACATTTCTGATTTTGTATTTTTCCCTTTGTGCTGCACCTTTTTTCCTTTCTGTATCTCAGTAACATGGTCTGTCAACACGTTACAACAGTGAAAGTATAAATGTGAACACCATCCAATTTTGTGCAAACAATTTCTCAGACACAGTAATGTGTAGCTTTGTACTGTTGAAATTTGTGCAACCAGCAACCCTAAAAATTTGGTGCAGTTCCGAATTACAGGCAGTTTTCCTGTATGTCTCTCTTGCTCACACACACAAACACACAAAAAACAATCTAAAAAATAATCTAACCCTTATGCAAAAAAGCCCTTATCTCTGTGCTCTCTCTGAATCAAAATATACAGTAGTTACTATCGACTGCTCATGGAAGTGAATTACATTTATGCTAGTTCTTTGACTCTGACAAGGTATTTTTGCCCCCTCAATCAAAATAAAAACAAAAAAATATTTCAAAGACTCAGAATGGCTCATCCTGAGGAAAGGCAAAGAGAGTATTGACTAAAAGCATCCACAAAACTGGTGGTTGAAACTTAAGAAATTCATGTGAGAAAGCTAACCACTCTGACAACCAGCATAATTAGCTATCCAATTACTTAATTTTGAAAAGTTTGCAAGTGATATGGATGGCTTGAGAAATGTACCAAAAGCTGTAAATAATGTTTAAAGACAGAATTTGTTATTTAAAATGGTAGAAAGCTTTTGTCAGTGTATTCCTGTCCTCTACATAGCTGTATAATTAAATACTGCTGGTCAAACACAAGCAAAATGTGAAAGTATCAAAATGAAAAGTGTTTGCTGGAAACACAAGCACACTCTAAATGTGTTGTTCCTCTACCAGTACTTGTGAAATAGTTGAATAAAAATAAAAATTCAGTGGGACAAGGCAAAGAGAGAGATGTTCTCATTTTGAAAACCTCTCTCTGATGGTTAACTTAGCAAAATAATATATACCTAAATCTTATTCAAGTGACTGTTCACCTGACATTCAGAAATCGGTTAACTTTCAGATAAAAAAAAGCTTATAAGATTGACCCCATGTTCTTTTTATGTTTGTCTTACTTATTCTGTGTTGGTAAACATAGCACAAAGCAGAAGTCTCACCCTGCCCAGCTCTTTGTCCTCCAATGCCAGCACCCCTGTACTCTCTGTAAACAGTTTCACCTTGACAGCAGGCAGAGGGTGTGTCGTGGTGAAGTCCCCTTGGGTCCCCCAGCTGAAAGACACAACAAAAGACACTCCAGAGGTTAGCTACCATGACAGCATGACAGCACTGTGTTCACACACAATGTCTCTGGCAATTATTAACTAATGTCTGGAGGAGGAATTTTAACTCCTTCTCAATGTTTTCACACAGATATCACAATGAAAAAAGTCAGTTCACAAATTACAGCAAACAAATAAATAAATTCTCTACTTTGGCATATGTTTCTTATTCAAGTCGGAGAGTGGAGACTATTCATTTTTTATAGAGACACAGCACAGAATATAGATAATGGGGAAAGAAATTCTCCAGAGTCATAGAGATATACAGTGTGTCAAAGTCAAGAAAAAACTATTCTGAAACTTGTTCTAAATGCATTCCCGCTATTTATAAACCAGACATCTTTAATGGTGCACTTGGAAAGATCTTTATATAACCAAACACCCATTCTATCAGCCAAAATTACTTTGTGGGTCTGCAACAGAGAGCAGAACAGAGACGCCACAGACTGGCTAAAATTAACTTCTGCTGTCGAGTGTAAAGTATTTATTCAAATCTTATCAGAGACAATACAATTTATTTGAATGGCACTTTTCTAAACACAAACATTACTTTTGGTGTTTGGGCACAAAAACACAGTAAGAAACACATTGATTTCTAAATGAAATGTAATAACATACAAAATAGAAGACAGAGAAAGATAAATAAATAAAAACTATAGTTTCACACACCACACTAAGTGGACAATCAAGCCCACATTTAGACAGAGAGGCAGGAAAGAGTTTCCAGTGAACCTGACATGCACATGAAAGAACCAACAAAAATATGTGGAGACAAAAGCTATAAAAAAAAAGAGAAGATGCTCAAACTCTGACTCCAAGACTGCAGTTATGAGGCAAAAGTTAAAAGACAAGTTTACATATTTCTACATCTGCCTCAGCTTACAGTACATGCCCATGTCCACGCAAATTCAATCGATGTCATGGGGAGAGGAATCAAAAGTCCTAGTTTAATGTAATGAAATAACAGTAAGCTGATTATGAGGCTCTGGGCTCCCACTAAAGAGACTGTTACTTTGGAGATACTCACTTATTATGTCTAATTCGGACTGCTTCATTTACAGCAAGAAAAAGGACAGATTTTGTCTCCAATCTTCCATTGAAATTACTTAAAGAAAGGTTCATTGTGTGGTTGGTATGGACAGGAGGAAGGATTATATCAGCCAACAATGCTTTCAATGTACGCATGGGCATATTTTTAAATAGACTCAGGAAAATGTGCACCTAAACTAATAATGGCTAAACCTCATCACCAGCTTGGCTTGCCTCCACAAGCCTGGAGAATGAAACAGAATAAAAACACCTCAGGGAAAATGCAGTTTGTTGTAATCATGATACACAACCTATATGAGCTTTTGTTTCTTCTTACTGCCATCTGGATCGGCCAACATTGTATGCTGCCTTATGCGACATAATATGAATACCTTATTTCTTTCTCTGTAGTGAAGTATGAAGGACACAGTGTTGATTACTAGCACTGGAAAGCCATTTTCTATGTAACCATGTCTAACATTCATAATTAATTTGTAACTTAATGTACGCTAACATTCTGCAGCTCCAACACATGCAGAGCACGGAAGCTGCTGACTGACACTGAGGAGTAAGCAGGGAGCTTTGTTGATTTCAGAGGGAAGCATTGTGCCAGAATGAAGGTGACCTTGTGGATCAATCTAAGGTCTATTAATGGATCTGACAGTGCTCTGCTCCGACAGCTCTCTCTGCAAAATATATGAAACCTTGACCTCAAGTGGGTCAAGTGACAAGAAAGAAACAGTAGAATTTACTAAAAAAACAATTGAAAATAATTCTTTTGGCACTGTTAAATGCTGCTTTATCAACCTTTAATCAACGTATGACAGCAAAACGTTCAAACACACATACACACACTACCCTCGCCTTGTTCTCCTCTAATCCCATCTCTCATTCATGTCCCTCCATCTCTCTCATACAGTCTTCATAAAATGGCTCTTGAATTAAGGAGATCAGAGGAAGACATTTGGGTCTTAAAATAGCTCATATTTGCATGAATGTTTCATGGACATTTTCTCTTGTATCTTGTACTGTGCAGCGCTGATTAATTAAGTGGGAAAAACTGTAGATGTATTGAGTAGAGGACATGCTTGCACAAGGACACCACTGTTGTCATGAATCTGATATAGCATAACAAGAGGCAATAGGTGAAAACCTCTGGGAGCCTCAAATGAAGGAAGGAAATTTACAGACTGTGCTGTTTCATTACATACTTGACATACTGTGGGATTACACACTGAATTTTCACACCTTGATCTGCTGAGTCAGAAGTCACCCAGTCAGAGAGGTTTTTGGGTTCAGCTGTGAATCACAAATAACTCAAGCAGCTTTAGTTAAGGGGGTTTGGTGTTAAGAGCTCATCACAAGTTGTGTATGTATTTGGGGCTGGAGTGAACATGTGGAAGTGCATTTTGAGTGAAGGAGTACACCACAAGAGCAGATTTGGCTGCTCTGGACCAAAAAATGAATAAATTTAAAGAAAAAAAAGAACTCAACTAAAGTTTTGCTCAACTGGAAACACAAGCAAGATCTCTGAAAATGACTTCCTATAGTTAACCCACTAAAATGCAGGAGACTCTGAGAACATGGATTTTCTGTATTTTCTTGCAAGAATTTAACCAGAACATCTAAAACCGTTAATGGTAGGTATGAAAGATTGGTTAAAAAAATGGTGCAAAATTCTCAGCAGTTGAAGTTCAAAATAAACAGGGTTAAAGACAAAAAAGACACCTTTATTTTTTGTATTTTTGTCATACAAGAATGAAGATTCTCCTCTGTCTACAGCCTTTAGATATGGCTTCTGCATGTACATTTGTGCATGTTCCTCTTTCACGTTACAAACAAACAGACATAATTTCAATCATTTTATAGACATCAGATTTTATAGAACATAAACAGCTCTGGAATTAAACCGAAGAACCAAATGCATTTTCCTTATTCTCACTTCATTCATTTGATTCAGAACTGGCTAGCAATGTCCATAAGCTGATAGTCATGCTATCCCTCTGCATGCTTAGTCCAGTAGCTTATTTCTCATGCCATCCTGCCACTCACTCCACTCACGCATGCTCATTAACAGTTTCCATACTGTCATCATCTGAGACTGTCAAATGAGAGATCAGCTGCTCTATCAGCTGGTCAAATCTGTCCAATGGCAAAGTGACACACCTACTTTGTAAGCCTATCATCTTACTGTTGTCTTTTTTAAATATAATTCTCTCTCTGCCTTAAGCTTGTTCATGCTGATGTTATATGTGACCTCTTACCCCCTGGGCTTTAAAGATTCATCATTTTACAAGCCTCAAAAGAGTCATAAGCCTCGACCATGGCCAATGTTGAATTCGACTGGGGGATTAATTTTTCTGTTGCTGTGCAATATTTAAAATCTAAGCACCAAACACCTTCTGTCAGAACTTAATTATAATAAATTATCTTAACATCAGTCACTTGGATCTCTTGATTGAAATGAGCTTAGCTATGGTTGCCAAAATCAAACTTATATGGGAATTATCAGCATCAAACAATAACATAAGATTAAGTAAGACTCAAATTTAAATAATCTTAATCACAACACTTAAAACAGTTGTTGGTTTATCTTTGGGAAACATCAACATAACAAATTCTGTATTAGACAGCTGACACATTTAATTTTAATATCTTTGAAAGATATCACGTTCAAATGGCTAAAAAGACTTATTGCATGCGTATAATTGAGCTGCTTTGCATATACACATCGACATTTAATTTCTTTGTAAGGATTGCCAAAGGATCTTTTTTTTTCACAGACTTAGAAAAGCCTGGAGGCCGGGTTAAGTGGTAAAATGCAAATTCTAATAATGTAGGGTAACAATAATTCATGTTCACATAAATTCATGTGAGAAATAAAAGAGCACGAATGCTTGTATGAGCATGCTCAGGCACTTACGTTGGCTTGGATGCTTCTGCTTGGTCGGTCTGAAGTTTCTCGCCTCCCTCCACCTCCATGGTGCAGTAGACAATCCTGTTGGGAGCCAGAGACTTCAGCCCCTGCACTTCCATGATCACCACCTAGGAAGCACAGACACCTTAGTGATTTGTTGTAGACAAGGAGTGATTCATCTGTTGAAAGAGGTCACAGAGTGAAAAGTCGAGAGCAGACGTGAAGGCGGCAAATCCTTCCAGTTTGCTGGATATTTTAAAAATACTATCATAGTCACATTCACTATGTACACTCTCAGCCAGTGCTCTTATACTACCAAAATGGTGAATTTTGCAGATTTTCACCTAGAACATGACATAAAAAATTAAAGCCATCTTTTCTGTAAAGTAAAACTTTCTGTCACTGAAACTAGCCATACCGTGGGCATAATCTGCCATACCAAATCTTATTCTTTGCCCTTAATCGCTCAGTGAATAAGATACATTACTAACACTGCCAGAGGTAACTATTGTACTGTGGCTGTAAATTGTTGGTGGGAAGACCGAAGGCAGAAATAAGTGCTGTCAGGATAATGCAACCACTGTGAGTGAAAGCAGCCACCAGATACACTGATGTCTTCATGGTGCTGACATAATTTATGTGACAGTGAATGTAAAGTTATATAAGCCTAGTCGCCCTATTGATGTATGCTAGATTGGCACCTGTAAGTAAAACATTGTATAAAAGACAAATAATAAATAACATAGAGGAGAAACTGAAAATTTAAAATTTCCATTATTGATTTTTAGTTGATCTAAAATAAATTGTGCATTTGTATAATGATTTTTTTACGCCTTTTAGTGATTTTTCTACCCTCCAAAAAATGATACACTAGAGACAGAACTCATCTAGGATTTTAAAGTACCTCTGAACATCATTATCATACTAAATATTGCTATGTTGTTATCCAAAGGGATTAAAAATGCTGCAGGACTTATTATGTACATTATCTAAAGATTCTTCTTGATGCTGAGGCAGCTGCTGCAGTGAACCACTTAGAAAGTAAACTGATGTTAAAAATGAGGCTTTCGCAAACAATTAACCAATGGCAGCTATGGTGTGTCCTCTTTAGAGTGAAGAAACATGTACAACAGTGTCATATTCTTTGCGTATTATGTAGTTCCTGAATCTGAAATAGCACTGCATCGTAGGGAAAGAGGTGCGACTGCTCACTGTTCTGTGGTGATAGCTCATCTCAGACAAGCTGATAACAAGATGAGTCACGTTCCCCAGTTAAGGAGCAGGTAAAAGGGTGTGTGTGCGTGTGTGTGTGTGGCTGTGTCAGTCTGTTCTTCACATAGCGTCTGTTCAACCCCCCTGAACAAGTCTGCTGTCTGTTTCTATACTTAGTCTCGAGCAGCCTAGTAGATGGCAGCTCTGATTTATTATTTTTGGTTTCAGTAGATGTAGTTTTTCACTGGGTTTACATATTTTAATTGGATTAATTTTCACTTCACGGAGTTATACTTAGAACTCCTGTGAAATATGTCAATTATACAAACTTTATAATGTTTTCATAAACATTAAAGTATAACAATTCATTCATTCCGGGCACATATTATATTCAGACATATCTAATTTACATGTGGGAATAGGTCAGGAAACGTTCAGTTTATATTCCATTTTTAGGAGGCATCATTAAGAAACACAGCCCATAATGCTCCGGAAACATCAGATAAAACTACGCCAAATCAGAGCAACCAAATGTGTGATGTGACACTGAGTAAAACAAACTAAGTTTTCACCATGCTAGGTCTGATTACAAGTTAGAAAAAAATAGGGCGGACTGGTCACTAACGTTCTAAAATTACTGCTGCATAGCACACTTAAATGTGTTTCTGAAGAGATTTGTATCAGAACTAGGCAATGCAGTAACAGAGTCTTTTTCATGTTTGATTAGCAATGCCTACTTGACAGTTCAATCTTAGTTCAAGAAGTCTGTTTGTTTGCAACTAAATAGAGCAGGAATTTGTGACATGTCACCTCTTAAAACTGGACCGGGGACACTCCCCTTAGTCATCGTATCAAACCTGGCCTATGTCAGACAAACGGTTACGACTGGCCCGACATAGGCGGAAATCTATCTCAACAGGCGGGAGTCCTGACCCACCTGCCGGAGTGAATAAAGCTTGTACGGTTGTGAATGAGCTTGCAAGATTCTTTCCTGATTAATCTTGGCCTTATTTCTATTGCACCGTACCTCCAAAGTGAAAGACAGAACCACATCAGACTTGGACAGTGTGTTTTCATCCTCCTGGCCCATGTCAATGATGGAGGTGTTGTGTCCCCGTTTCAGCTTCTGGAGTTTGAACTCCCCTCCCTTAGACACAGGCATGCTTTCCAGATTGGCCATCAGCTGATTCACTGAGGACTTGAGCTCCTCAATGTACATGGCCTCCATTTCCTTTGACACAAATTTGGGGAATTTGCCACCCTGTTGAAGAAACAGAAAACAAGCTTAGCCAACAATTACAGTCTTGATGATAAAAGAGTTTACAAAAAAAAAACAGGAAAAACACAGTGCCTCTTTTTTACAAAAAAATAACTATACCCAATCAGTGTAAAGAAACCTAGTATAACATATGAACATACATTCTTTAAAACAGCTCAGTCTTGGACTGACAGTTGTGGACACTCCCACTAAGATGTATGCACAAGTTACACCATATTAATGACATATTAACTATATAACAAAGAATGTTAAAAACAATCCCTGTGTCCCCCACAGAGTCTGACTCACCCTTGCAATCTGGTCTGCCATCTGAAGACGACCATCCAGCTCTCTTCTGATCTGTGCAGCCTGCTCATCCAGGTTGTCCAGCTAATGATACGATATAATAAGAGGAGAACAGGTCAATGAGGTCACATTAAAAGCCCAGCAATGTTATGATAATATTTCAATACAGAGAGAAGTCCGTGTCAAAGGTCAAATAGATCTTGCATCTTTGTTGCATCCACTCAGGATTTTTTTAGTACGAAGTGGAATACTAAACATTGTTTAGTTTGTCCCCTTTTTTTGGGTTTAATGGCAGGATATAGAAAGAGTAGGATTGAGACCATTTTGTTACATTCATTTAGTAACTTTAAAGGCACACTTTGAAGTTTTTGTATGCTCGTTGCACCAAATAGACAGTAAAAAAATATGCCTCCATATTTTAGTGTGATGCATATACAGACAAACACAAAGTCAAGTCAAAGCTGCCCTCTAAAAGAGAGAGAGAGAGAGAGAAGAGGCAGCAAACTACCGAAAGGTCAACACTTCAGTAAACTCTCAGAAGTGCAACCACATTGGCAAAAGCAAGAAGCAAGTAACTGAGGACTTAATGGCTATATGGGCAGCCTTTCTGTTCGAAAAAAAAAGAAAAGAAATAAGTCTGTTTCTGTTCAAGCAGTATAAAGAAGGAGGAGGAGTATTGCACAAACTTGGGAGTAGCCTCTATCTGATCCACTCAGCCTGTATTATAGAGATGCATATGTGGGCTGTCCTGCAAAGGATATTTTTGATTTTAAAAAATGTGTATTTGTGTTACATCATATTCATTAATATTCATTGCATTTTACATTTTTGGTTATTAAGTCCTTTTATTTTTTTTCTCCACTACATAATTAGACACTGTAGCAAACGAGTCTGACGTAGCCTCTGACCACAAGTCTCAAGCAAAGATGAGGAGAAAGCTACGGAGGTCTCTAAAGCCCAATCATTTCTGTTTTAAAAACTTATAGGCTTCAGCCCAAACCGACATCACTTTAGGTAATCAGATATTGTGCTGTTCCCTCTAGAACCATAAAGGTTTTACACTTTATCGCATATGCGGTAGCACACCCCAAGACCTGTAAACAGACTTTGATTAGTAAAATCAGTGTAGATATTCCCTAAATGCTAAATACTCAGTGTAGCGGTGCTTGAATGACAGAGCCAGACTCACTTAAGAAAATGTGACCATGAAATCCAAAGGTGGTCATGAAGATTAATAATTGGTAACGAATGCTACAGATGAGCATGAAAAGACTAATTAGAGCTCCAGTTTGCCCTCCAAAGCCGCAATCATACTGTAGCAGCATGCTATAGCAGCACACAGGAATAGATCAAAATCAAAAGGGATTTCTTCAAACTCTCATAGAAACCAAGCTGCAATCAACATAGAAACAGGAATGGCTTGCTGTTGAGGGGTCTTTTGCAAGTGTAGAGTGTTTGGAACTTCTGTTTTTCTTGTTGATTTCAATCAGCAGAATAAGGCTTCAACTCTTTGCAAAGATCATACTGAGAGGGGTGCAGTGAAAAAAAGATCATATCTGTAAATCAGACATTGAAATACAATCATAATGACAAAGAGTTTGAGCTCTTTTTGGAATTAATTTCTCCACCACAGAGCGGTAATATTACATTCACGGTAGCAATGCTGATTAAAGGTTGCATAACACTATGACATCATTATGTAAACAAGACAAAATTATTGCCATTGTAGCTAATTGCCAGATTTTATATTCAATTATAAAACTGAAGCAGTATTACAGTAAACAATATGATATGATACATCTCTAGTACTAATTTAAGTTTTTAGCATGTATGAAAATTCCTTGCTTAAGACAATATCAGCTCCAGGGTAAAGATGCCTGACATCTGTCAGCCTAGATTTTGCCCTCAAGTAATGAAAAACAGAGAAATTCATGACTCTCTTACATCAATAATGAATGAGGGTTCTAAATTAGCTGACACAAGAAAATATAGAAGAGGGCTGATGTCTCTTTTTTGCTCTCGGCCTTACTTTTTCAGTGATTCTCCAGCCAAAACAGCTCACTGTCAAATGTGATGTTGTGAGTCACTGGTCACCACCATTTCTTCAGTGAGGATGGAGACGTAATTGAGATATATCTCTAGCACAGCCCAGCTGTACCCATGGAGTCACAGACCTTTTTACACAGCTGTGTTTCATGAGTCCTTTGTGAAAAAAATAAATCTAATGGGTCTCAACCAGGTGATGTATTAATGAAAAATTCTCCAGTTCAACATCCAAATACTGTATTTCAAAAGATTTAATTTTAGTTTTTCCTTTTTGCAGTGACACCTTGGTGAACACAAATAAAAAATAATCAAAGGAGCAAATTCTAACTAGGATATTTTTTTAACAAAACTGTTGCAGACTGTTTGCAGACTAGAGTAAGTTTCAATGCAAGCAAAAACTATCTTTTATGTGAAACACTACAATGAGCTAAAAAAAACAATGTACGTGTTTTCAGTGCAAAGTAGCAGCAAAAGGTTGGCTTAGTTTAGTTTGCTTTAGTTGGCCTAGTTGGGTTAGTTTTCATGATCATTTATATTAGTATTGCAAATTTCTGTATCCACTTAAAGCAAACATTATTTTAAAATTATTTTAAATTCTTTTTTAAAAATGTCATTCATGCTGTTTTGATTTTTTTTTACATTTGATATTGACAGTAATCTGTAAGTCCACTGACTGTATACAAGCAGCCCGGAAACAGCCTGAGATATTATGCTAATGAAGGCATGCCAGCCAAAAGTGGTTAAGATTTAATTTTATCAGTAACAAGAGAGTCATCTCTGCACAGCTGCCTGGTCTCCCCAGCTGGTCACTGGGATCTACTAGTGATTCGTTGCACTCAACTCCTCTGGTCTCCTGCCTCTGGGATGCATGCTAGAGCTGACCTCTCTTTGCCTTATGGTATTTCACCTACTCCTATTACATTAACAGGTCTTGTCTTTCAGGCTTTACCATATTGATTCGCTGCCCCTTCCAGCAATCCTTTTTTAAAGAGAATGAGCTGAAGTCGCGGTGCAGCCGTTAACAGGAGGGGAGGGGGATGCAAAAAAGAGATGCTGTACACAATTCAGACTTGGATCAAATAACAAGATATGATTGAGGGAAAGAGTGACACAAATGGAGTGGTCTGACAGTGAAAAAAAAAAAATTGGTTCTGTTACAGGAATAATGGGCCTGCTTAGCATGAAAGCAGGAGATCATTTTCACTGTTAAAATCGTTGCCTTCTTAAGTCTAGATATGCGCTGATATGGACATTTCGGTCATTACCTATTTCTGTCTTTGATTCTGTTCACTGAAGTGTACATTATGAAATGATGTCAGCCATATGGCATCTTAAATAGAGGAGGTCTAGTGTGTTACCAGTACTGGCCACTACAGAGTCACCCTGCTACATAACCCAGAGTTCCTGTTTAGTAGAGCACATAATCAGACTTTGCCACCAGCTGCAGCAGAATGTCTGCACTTGGAGCACAGTACTCAGCAGTGTTCTGCCACACACTGACACTTAAACAGTGGTGAACATCCTGTGGTAGAAGCAGGAGGGTTTTTTTTGTCATTGTCAAGTCAAATAGCAGAAAAACATATTCATCCACAATCATAACTGTGACTGATACTGATTGCATTCCAGCTTGAGCTGTGCTTCAACAGCTTCTTTCCCCCTGCTGCTGGTGATCCTGTGTTGCCTGTCAAAACACTCAAGAGCTCTGGACATTATTGGACTGCGCCGTCTGCAACATCTGACTCGTGCTATCCCAAAAGAACTGTTAATGCCATGCCTAGAAATCCAGTGTCTTGGCCTGCCTGTGTCTGACACTGCATTTTTACCGTTGCATCTGTGTGCCTCCCTCTTCCACAAAACACAACAGGCCTAAATCAACATGCCTAGGCAAATTCTCAAGTCTGTAAAATCCTCAGCAATACTTTACAACTGAATACTGCAGCGGCAGATGATACTTGTCATTCTGGCTATGACTGCAGATTGCAGCTTATCTGCAAAATGGCTAACATGAGAGGAGTGACTCTGAAGCATGTAATGTGGAGGGGGATGGGGCCAGTTTCTTCTATTACTCCCATCTCTCTTTTGACAGCAGTGAAAAGCAAAGACGGTCCTGGCCATGGAAGGAAGTAGAGCTGAGGGTCGGTGCCTGTGTGAACGAACAGCCAACCCCTACTGAGCCCCAAAGCACCCCAATCTTATCAGGCGCACAACCCCTGAAAGGTCACTGCTGTCAATGGCCCACAAGCACAATATAGGTGGACATGCAATCTCATATGGAATAAGGCTGGCTAAAAGCTAACTTTCCCTCTATGTTACTGAAGTTGACAGCAGCACTGCAGCTGAAAAAGGTGACATTGTGTCAGTGTTAGCCAAGCTGACAGCAAGTTAAAGGTGATGGAGCAGAGGCAGGCGGGTAGTTAACAGCACAGCTGATGATAGATTCAGAGGTGAATGATGGGACATAAGTGGCAGACAACACATCCAGCCAGGAATGGTTTCTCACAGAAAACAAAGACCAGGCGAACAGTGCTAGATCGAAGCTGAATAAGATCTGGGGGAGTCAAAGCAACTGGTCTATATTTAGCCTTGTAGAATGTAGACTAGAGTTTAAAAGGGAGTTAACATGGACGTGAATATGTCAATTCACCTGGAACACTATTCATAATAATTTCAAATGTTGCTTCTTGTGTGCTATCATATAAACAAGCATTTATTTGGGAATTTTATAGATAAGATGTTGTCTTTAAAGCAGTTGCACTGCTCATTTACTACTATTTTAAAGAGAGTTGTTTTAAACAAATTGAGATTTTACAGACTCAAAGGCACTAGAAGAGATTTTTTGGTAGAGAAACTGAACTGTGGCATCTATATCAAGTTCAAATTTGCATTCATTTTATCTAATTTCTTATAATAAGCACTGTCCAGATTCCAAACCAAAGTGGTGCAGTCAAGCTTCGCCCTGTGTTTCAGCACCACTGCTTTTCAGCTTAGAGGTGGCTGGTGGGCAGCCATAGCAAATGCTTTCATCCTCTCAAAATCTTGTGCGCAGTGAAGAGACTCCATTATGCAATTATATCAGCTACAGGCTAAAACCAGGAAGAGCGCAGGCCTCATTTCCCAACTAACAGTTGCTGACAAGACAAATTAAAAAAGGAAATGGAGGGGTCTCCTTCAGAGTCTGGAAGAGCGAAAGCTGATCTAAGTATGGTCTGTCAGTGTGGGGGGGGGGCCCACAGGCCATGATTTACAGCTCTGCAAGGGGAGTGTCTCACTCGGATGTGCTTGCGCCTTACTTTGACTCCTGGCCTTAAATGTTAAGTAATCAGCGATTCAAGATTAGGAATAATTTTAGTGAGAGCTCAGTTATGTGAATAATTATCATTCATTTAAACACATCAGCATGCTAGTTTGTAAGGAATGTTGGATAAATGCAGCCATATAGCTGAGCCAATAGTGATGAATAAACTCCGCTGTCAGTCTGTTTGTATCACTTTAAAAAGCCTGAATATCACTGGTTTATAAGGATTTGATGATTTTCTTTGTTATGTCTGACAATGAACTGCATACATTTTGATTTTGGGTTGCATTTTATAAGTAACAATATTTAAAAAATTTAGAAAATATGCACATGTTATTTCAGGCACTGAAAACATACAGAATAAGTAAGTCATTTAATACCTGTATCAATTAATGTTATATTATCAATTAGAATATGAGAAATGGCTGTGTAAAAAATAAGGACAGGTCATAGAAACGGCACCATGTCTTGAATTGTACGTCACTTTTAAACTACTCATAAGTAACGGTAAATGCTTTAGTTTCACTTACTTTATTTTTAAGTTGAGGCCTACCCAGACGGAAAAAACGGGAATACCACTACGTAGCAGCAGGCTATGCTAGCAGCTAGCTAGCTGCTCAACAGTTATGAATAATGGCGACGACGGAGGTGGATAAATTACCGTTAAACCCATTTGTGCCATCATCTCAGTACAACAGTTATTCGGCTTATGTAGCAATTGAGGAGAAAAATGAAGCGTTTGCAGGCTTAGACGATCTGCAACTGTAGTATGTAGTTAGTTATATTGAAAAGGCCCAATGAATATAGATTTAAACACTGAATATGAGACTCACGTTCGTCAGGTAACTGGAAGCAAGAATCTGAATTAATGCTGAAGTTGATTAGTTAACAAACTGATAAGATAGTTTTGTGGTAATTATTATGTCAGCTTGTTTTGAAACACTGACCCTCTACTGCAGGGGTGCTCAATACGTCGATCGCGATCTACCGGTCGATCGCTAAGGTAATGTGGGTAGATCGCATGGCATCAAG
>JAQNCA010000014.1:12336325-12370786 GCA_029783725.1 Acanthurus tractus
AAGGTAATGTGGGTAGATCGCATGGCATCAAGAAAAAAATCCAATCCAATCTAATCCGTGCAGACCGGAAGCTGCGCCAATAATTTCAGAGCAATTCGCAGTTCTTTTCGCGGTTACAATGAAAACAGACAACAAGAAACGGAGTGACTCACGCGTGAGTTGCCGAGTTGCCCAGTTTATTTCTACTTAACTTAAGAGAGGGTATAAAAATGAGTGAGGGAGCTGCAGTGCAAGTCATCAGATTAAGGTAATAACAACAAATGTACACAGTTGTGTTGTGAAATATGGGTTCATGCAGCTATGCGAGGCATTTTTATAGTAAGTAGATCATTTTGATTTGGTCATTTTGTAAGTAGCTCGCAAGCTGAAAAAGTGTGAGCACCCCTGCTCTAGTGATAAGAAATGTAGCGTAAGGAGTGCAGTCAGCTAGTATCTTGCACACATAGGTTTACGCCAAAAAACAGTATGATTTTGTTAAGCCACTTATGTTAACGGTCAAATAATATAGAGCTATTAACACTTAAAAATTTGTAAAATTAAAGACGAAGACGCATAGGTCTAAGTAATGTCTCCTTGCTTTACTATAAAATCGACTTCATTTAAACTAAATTTAAATGAAGGAAATTACCAGATCAAAATGATCATTTTAAAAATAAATTATCAATTTGAATGAGCGTTGTGAGAACATTAAAAGTCTTGAGGAACATTTGGCAATACTTCCTTTTCTTTGTCAAAGCTTTAAGAACAATTAAATACTTGTTGGTGATAAGGATAAAAAAAAATCCTAAATTTGACCAGAACCAATGACGGATGTTTACTGTTTACAATGTGCAACGCTTTCAATAAAATGTGTGTATTGCAAAAGCATTTTGGCTTGAGGATTTGAGAACTACAGAATATCTTTTCATGCACTGGTTGTTTTACTCTGCAGCTATGTCATGGATTTCTGTCACAGAACTTTTTTCATTTAAATAAAAAAGGAAAAAAAAAACATATGACAAGACAGGCTCTCAGATCTTTTGTTAAAATGTTATTATAAGCAACAATGGAAGTTAGCACAGAGTTCTATTAACACAGTTTTAAGAAATGTGGTTTATAGAATGGCTTTGGAATGTAGGCACCAAACATTTTTTCTCACAGTTGTTTGGTCATGCTTGGTGTCACCACAGCCAGAAAAATGCTTAGCCATCAGGGAGTGGAGTGTGCAGAGTCGGGCTGCAGCCGCTGGCCATACCAGTCTAATCAGTCTGTTAGTCACTTCCAGGGGCTGCTCTGACTCCAACACGAGACAGAAATAGACCAGTGCTTCCTTTCTACTATTTAGATGTAACTGCAAAAAAATGCAAGTCCGAGCAATAACAACTCTATATATTTAAAAAAAAAACTGAAAAAGATGGCCTCTGAATTCCAGCCAATCCATGAAAACCTTTCATCAAATCCCAGCAGCCCTGAGCCATGTTGACTGGATTGCCGCATCTCCTTTTTAGTGAGGATTTTATCATTTAGAGGGCAGTATATGTTTGCTTACTGGGGAGATGCTCAAAGTCAGTTTAAGTGCAAGCTGAGATATTCATTATAACAGCAGCAAAAGGAAAAGAAATCTGTCCCATTTCTGAAGGCATGGGAAATTTTTATCTACATGTAATTGTTAAAAATCTGCAATGCACCGCCATTTGAGGCTATACGGGAACATTTCTGTAGCATATTTTCTTAAATGATGTTGTTCTGTTAAATATTCTTCTACGGTTGTAAATTGGATCTGTTCAGGGAAATGGTTCTGTGTTCTGCATGACGATTCCTGACCCTATACTAACTGCTCTGCTGCCAGCGCATTAAAAAAAAAAAAAAAAGAACTAGGTTAAGCATCTTCAAAGGCTTGGGAGGAAAAATGCACTCTGGATTTGAAGGCTAAGGCTCATGCTGTACTGCACCTCAGCATTAGAGGCATCTAACAAATGAACACTCTGCAGAACAGAGCCTATATTGATCTTTGCCAGCCAAGACATTTGAACAATACTGAACAATCAGCAACTCATTCCATCTGTGCAGAGTTACACATGGGCAACTGTTTAAAAAAAGGATGAAACCTGGTGCAAAAACATTCAGCATTTTAAAATTCATTGGCTTCCAAGAGGTGTGTCCATTAGATCTAAATGTAATGAAGAGTTTTGTTGTAAATGATGAGCCGATGTAAATGTGTTGGAGCCTTTCTCCAAATCCTGCCGTGAGAAGACTTTCAAGCTTCTGAAACAAGAATACATTAGTGCTGCTTTCAGCATTCCCATGGAGAGCAGTAAAGCAGTGAAAAAAAAGCAAGGAAAGGAGAGTTATGTCTGACACAAGCACCCAAGTGTCTGCTATTATCCACCTGAAATCTCAATATCTCCCCTTCAATGAATAATTCCTGGCCTGGTGTCAGGCAATATATCCTGTGGAGAAATCTACCCAAAAAAATTATGCTGTTCAACACAGCAGACAACAATGGCATACTTTCAGTAAACTAGATTAAATATTAAAGAGGTGATTCTTTTTGGTACTCACCCATTTAAACATCACATTTCATAAATTAGTTTGACATTATCCTAAATGCACGCAGCTGTCTAGTCAGATAGACAAGAAAAATTTGTTTTCACACTTAACTTCAGAATTTTCTTGAAAAACTGCATTTTTGCAAGAATCATACGTTTGGTGAATTGTGAAAGGTGCTGTCGAATCTGGAAGCTGTCAGAAAGGGGAAATCAGCTCCACCTCAGAAGCAGATTTTGGTCTGATGCCAGAGGTGCAAAATGCCTCTGAGAGTCCACATTGACGTCTTCAAACGTCTTGTTTTGTTTTTTTTTGTTTTTCTGGTCAACGGGAAAGCTTCACTTCAAAGAAGCAGGAACTGGGCAAATTTTCTTAACTTTTGCTCAATCAAACGAGATAACTAAGCAGCTGATTATCAGAACCTTTGCAGGTTTCTTTTAAAAAAAGAGTCAGGACAAAATAAAACACAAAGTTACTATATATTCAAATAACTTAAGCTCTTTAGAGCCACTGAGTGGGTTGTCCATTCTGGGCCACTGTAGACCAACGGCAGAGCGATATTTAGGACTTTGAGCAAGAGGACTCGTCCCTTTTTTGGATGTAACAGGCTCATACTGAGGTAATAAAAACTACATTCTTATTTTCAAGGGACTATTTATGAATAATAAACATGCTTATGGCTACTATATTCAGTTTCTGCCATAACACATAAAAAAACCTAAAATAAAAAAATCTATCTAAATCCAAATTTAAGGTCTTACTGGAAATTTAAATGTCATTTGCTCAATTAGTCAAAAGCCTAACCCCAATTTAAAAGGACAGTTTTGACTTTATGAAAGTCTTACACATTCATAATGATCCCATAATTCTAATGGTAGGAGTACTGTCATAGTTGTGATGGTGCCTTGTCGGGATAATGCACACTCCTTCACATAAAGTGTTATCAGCATTTAGAATTTGCAATATTTAGAAAATGAGTCTTTCATGATGTGCAGTGCAATAAATCTACAGCTCAGAGTTGTCTTGTGTGTGAAAATAAGCTCATTATGGTGCCTCCACCAACCCATGCAGTAAAAAAAAAAAATGAAACAATACCGTGCCAGCACTTGGGTTTTTGGATCAAGTGTAACAATCTTTTGAGACGTATCACCTGTAGACTTCATTTCTTACCTGACAGGCCTGATAAAGCAGCTGATGCTCAAACTTTTTGATGCCGAGGATATTCTGGAACATCTCGTACAGCTGGTCCTTGCTGAGGATCAGCTCAGAGGCGGCGCTGGCAGTCATACGCTGCTGGGCCTTGCGTGGATCCTCGTCTCCGCGGTAGATGGTGTCGAACTTGGCCATCCAGGAGCTGAGCACCGTCTCCTTGCTTAGGCCGTCGATCTCCGGAAGGCTGCGCACTCGCTTCTCGATGTGCCTCTTAAACACTTCCCTGAAATCATTGGCCGAGAAGCCGCCGCTCTGGACCATTTTAGCCACACGGTCACTCTTTAGGAACACCTACATCGTGAGAGGACAATATTACTAATTGCAGTTATACAAGAAAAAAGTTCTTATTATTTTTCAATAATTGACTAAGGACTCATATTTATTGTAGGGCACACAGCATAGAGGAAACCTTTTCTGTCACAGTCTGTTTTAAACAGCAGACGTCTGCCGTCAGCAAAAGGGAACCATTGAACCTTTTGAATTGAAGAATCAAAAGCATGTACGTAAGAGTGTGACTCAACATGGCCACGGCTTTATTGTGTCTCCTGTTAATGACAGACTGACAGGGACACAGACAGGAGAGGCTATATTGTCACAGCATCGAGCAAAGTAGCCATCAGAACTGACTGCTTTGTCACTTTGACAGTCACATTTTGTTCTTAGCATACATTATGGCTAAAAACCAGCGACTTGTGTACTCAAACACTGTACAGTGCACCGGTACACTACTCTTGTCATTTGCTGTGAGTGGATAACAAGGGTTTGCAGGCTGGAATTAACAGCATGTCAATTTCAGGTTTCTTGTTTGCAAAACTGCAGAGTGCAGCGTTTGGGAACATTTCCTCCAAAAACAGTACACAAAGCAACCTGTTATCATCCATAATTTAGCAGTTAAGTGACCCCCATTGGTTTTTTTTTTCTTGTTTATGAACATCTATCTATCTATCGATCTACACACTGCAGACAAGGTGCTAAGTAACTGAAGAGAAGGAAAAGGTCTCTTTTCTTCACTTCTCTATTGTACTTACGCATTCTGTTTAGTACAAAAACATTAAAGTTAAAAAGGGAATAGAAAATAGGTTTTTATTATTCTACAAATGAGTGTCTTGCTCCAGTCTAGCTAACAAACTTCTTGAAACAAGAGAGCCATATTGGTTTCAAGTGTTTCCAATCAGGTCGTCACTCTTTTTCTGAGTGTTGAAGTGTTCTGCGATCATAATCAAGCTCTCAGACACACAAGTACAATATCATTATAAAAATACACCAAGACATAATTGTTGAGAGCCACAATTATATAGGACTACAAGAGATGCTATTATATACAGTAAAACATTTTTTAAAAACCTTCAAAGATCAGTTTTTTAATGTGCTGCATGGTGGCGCAGTGGTTTGCACTAAATTCGAGTCCCCAGTGGGACAAGGCCTCTCTGCATGTTCTCCCAGTGCTTGCCTGGGTTTCCTCCAGCTGTTCCAGTTTCCTCCTCCATCAAAAACATTTACATGTATTTTCTCCCAACACTCCCCTACCAGTGCCCTTGACCACAACACTAGATTTAAACTGGAGTTGGTCCCTGGGTACAATACATTGGCTGCCTACTGATCCTGCATGGTTGGGTTAAATGCAAAGAGCTAAATCCACTGCACTGTACACTGTCTAAGTGAATATGAAAAATAAAGAACTACTATTTTTCCTCTTGTTCTTATTGACACTTCATGTCTCATATTAGTAAATTATGGAGTTTGTACCTTTATTGGTACATGTTTAGAAAAAAGGAAACAGAAATGTCCTCTGCTTGAACCAAACTATTTCTTTTACACTGGAAGTCATTCACATAATTCTCATTTTATGAAAATATGCTCAGCAAGATACTGAAGATGGTTTGATAAGACATTTTTCTTTGCATTATAAATGTGAGCATTAAACAATTATGGGCATCTATTTTAAGGTTTTTACAATTTTCATCAAACCCCCAGCTTTAACTGGAGTGTGTTTCACATTAACATTATCGCACAAAAAAACTATATTCCTGGCAAGCTGTCATTCATTGAAAAGGTCATACAGTTATTAACTTTCCTCATAGTTTGTCATAATGGCCATGGCTGTTTTTTCCATCATGAATTTGGCCTTTAACGCGTCTCACTTTCTGCAATGCTTTTTGTACTACATGCATCATTACTATGCATGGTAATAATGACTTTTTCATCTGCGAATTGGATAGTCAGGTTGGAAAAGATGGCTGTGTCAGCCACATGCTCTGACTCATAATCTGCGCAGTGAATAGCTTCAGCCACCATTTTACCACTCAGCTGTCTGAATGCAAGCAATTTGAGATGGAATAGCAAGTGGGCTGTGTAGTGCTTTTTTTGACATTTGGGACTGAAAGCTGGTTGTTTCTGGTTTTAAATCTGCTGCAACGGTGATCAGGAGGTAGTAGTGTACGAGCAACAAAAATACTGAACATGACATGTCACAAAATTAGAGAAATTATCAGGAAATAAAAAAAAAATACATTTCTACATTTTTAATATGAATGATGAATGTAGTGATATATGTTCAGTGGTTCAACTGAGAGTAATAAGTTCCTGCACTGGGAAAACAGAACGGTTTTGGCTGCCTTTGTAAAAGTGTGTGCATACCTCATTGTAGCTCTGCACAGCATTGATGAATGCCTCATCAGCCACAATTTGTGTGTCGCCATTGAGGAAAGCCTGGAAACGATCCTTGGTCTGCTGAAGCTGCTGCTTGGTTATCTGTAAAAGCAAGGACAAACAGGAGACACCGCAGTGTTTTAGATTTAGGAAAAAGTGCAGATGATAAAAAGATATCTGTTCAAACAACAATAATATTTTCCCCCTTTTGAATAACTTCCCCAAACTCCTCCTGGGGTAACACTTAGCAGATGTGATACAAATGCCCTTTCAGACACAAGAATATCACAACAACACGACCAATCTCTCTGCTCTAAAACCCACTTATTCCAACGGATTCGTGTCATGGCATTTGGCTGTTTTGAGCGCGCAAACACAACTGCTTGCACACAACTTGCTATGACTGCGGTGTCTAGAACGCTATCCCTCCATGCTATCACATGGAGTGAAACCAGGAACCTCATCTCAGCTGATTGAACCCACACTCATTTATTCAGTCACTAAAAGAGACTGTGACTCCAGGTGAGAGAGGGAACTGAGATTGAGAGCTTTGCTGTATAGCTCAGCTCCCTCTTTACTCACAGTCTGATACAAAGCCTGTATTGCTACGACCAGTGTCAGTCAATCCTTGTACAATCCTGTTAACCATTGTTCATGAATAAAACCCAAAGGTACCTAAATTCTTCCACTAAGATGCTTCACTCTTGTACCCTGAATTGAGTAAGCCACCAACCTAACTGCATCACACTCAGTGAACATAGTAGGTCCTATGAGGCCAAAAGGAAAAGCTCATCCACAAAAAGAAGAGACGCCAAACTAATGTTACTCAACGAGGCAAACTGCAGGCCCCGGCTGCACTTTAACATCCTGAGTATGAATATCATAAACAAGAGAGCACAAACTTGTCAGGTTTCAGTGTAAGAAAAATATTTTTTTTTACCTCTCATATCACACTGCTCACACAGGAGATGCTAAGTTGTTGCCTTATTTACTTAATGAGTAAATGAGTTAGACATGGGAAAGGGGCAGGAAAGCAAGAGAGGTTTAGGAAAAATGGGGAGGACTTGTGGGAGATGGAAGGCTTCTTCCCTGTTTTGTTAACTGAGATTTTTGTCCCTGTCAACTATTGTCAGAATTTATTTTTGTTTGTTTGTGTTTTTTGGTTTTGTCTTTGTTCACCTGTTTTTTCTACTGTTTCAGCTCTTAAATTCTGTCCTCTGTCCTTTGTATCATTTGTTTTGGATCTCTGCTTGCTTCCAGCGTAGTTTGTAGTCCTTTCATGTCAATAAAATTGGTCACTAACCCTGCAGTGTGTAGTATATGCAGTCTGTTTCTTAGTTAAAAAGCATTTGAGCTTGCTTGAAGTGCACAGGGAGGAAACTCTTTATAACTCTTTATTTTCTTTAGTTACACAGAAGAGACTACAGAGGAATGAGGTAGAATCTCATTTATTCTCGACATTTGGTCTTAAGGGTTGGTCCAGACTGAAATATTTTAACGATTGGTTTGAATGACATGACATTTTTTACAAATATTCATGATCTACTGTGGATAAAATGACCAAAGACGTTTCTGATCCACCAAAATCTCATGGTCATGTTTTCTCTATCTCCTCCATTGTTTCCCACTCAGCCCCCACTCAGGTCTAGATGTCCTTGGATTGATTTTGCACGCGGTTACTGAGTCAGTGACCTAACTGTCAATAGACTGACAATCTCCCTCTGACAACTGCTTTCAATCTACACTTCAAGCTGCTCTGTATATCAAACAAGTGTAAGGCCCTGCTGGTAACATGTGTGTCTGCATGCTTTTCAGTTGCACGTTGCAAATGACAGACTTTGGTGTAGGAGTGAGATGGAAAAGTACCACATATTATGAACCTTTGAGGCAATCTCAGCACCATCTGTGTGTCCATCGTACTAAACCAACCCCCTTCAGTAGGCTACTGTTCATAAAATGAGGATCATGTAACATAAAATTCCTCTGTAAGGGCCAGTTTCACAGAGTTTGGTCTAATAAGATTTGCAAAAGTGCATTTAAATACAAACCACTTTCACCATAAAGGCCACTCTACTTCATCCAGTTCATGAGTGTTATGGGAAAATGACTCTCAGGATGATATACAATGTCCAAACATAAAAGATACACTTACAACACATTAAAGCACATCAGCAACATCAGAGATCAATAACCTGCTTGTGTTTCAGCTTCAAGGTTTCAGGGTTATTCATCTCTGCAATAGCCTGATTTGAGATTAAAGAGAGAGTGTGAAGCTCTCCTGCTATGTTTTAATAGACCACGGTGTTCAAGGAACGACCTAAGGCGAGGAATGTTAATATTAACACCAGAATGCAAATCAGCCCAATGTATGAAGACGCTCTGGGGCTGACGAGGACTCACTCATCTATGGTTTGTCGTCCTTTTTCTGAAGGTGGAAGGGTGAAGCTGCATCACAAGGTTTCACACTGTCATTCCTTTACTGTTAGAGCACACTCTCATTAAAGTCTTCGAGGACAATTTGAAAGCAGAAGTCTTTTGTAAGCATTTTAATTAAAGGGGACAAATGTGAAATATGTGTGCATACCTGTTCAGACTGAAGTGCATCAAGTTTACTGATAAGCACAGCAAAGCCAAACAAACAGTGTGAATAATGTACAAGGTGAATTTTTACATACATTGAATTTGTCTTGTGAGTATATTAAAAGAAGAAGAAGAATTCACCGTTTTTTTAAAAAAACAAGCCAATTAAAAAAAATACCTTGTACATTCACTAACAATGAAGGTAATTGTAATCAGTGCAGCCGTGGCTGTGACCCTCACAACCAAGGACAAACTGGCCTTCAACCATACAGACAATAACTACATATTTACATAAAACTGCAGGGAAATAACAGAGAAATTACAGAAAAAAACTCTGAGATGGGCTTTTGGCAGTCATCCAGATACTGGCAGGACACACTTATGTTTCACCTAAACATTTTTCCATGAAAGGTCAAAGCTAATAATACTTTTTGCATCTGCTGACAGTTTCTCTCGGCCGATCTGACTTTATGTGACAACGCGGCAAGCTGCTAACTCTGCGTGTGTGTTTGTTCGGGGAGCTGACACTGAAGTACACACTGTGGCAGTAAAGCGGGTGAAAAATAGAAAGTAAATTAATAGTTCAGCTGCATTTAGTATTTATGACTTTCAGTTCTGCATGCTCTTCGTTTCATTGCTGATTGGAGAACTGTGCTGATTAGTAACCGAGTTGATGGATGAGAGAAAATGCATCAATTTTTATCAGTGTTGCCAGACATACTTTTCTGCTTTGCTCTTATTGATTCTCTCTCTGTGGCTCTTATCAAGATTGCAGTGTTACACAGTGATTCATTGGCTTGCAATGAAGTGGGCAGTGACATTAATCACCCTTCACATATCAATAGAGGGGATATGCACATTGCTTTGGCCTAATTTACAGTAACTTCATTACAGTTTAAAATGACTATGGATTCGAGTCAGGTTTGACCAGGTGGCTCACACAATATGAGAGTCACTGTGAAACATTTAATGACCTACAAATGTTTAATACAGACTGGTTTCATGATAAATTATATGTGAATATATTGTAGTTTCAGTCTCTTAAATGTTGCGTGACTACTTTTCCTTGTATTACTATTCATTGAACAGATCATGGTGAGGATAAAAAGATTTTATAACCTGTTGAACCTGTCGGTTTCAACGAAATATCATTTCAAAATATAGATGTTCTGCATCATAAAGCCTATTGAACTCCTAAGACAGCTTCATAGCTTTAACCCCCTCAAGATTTTTTTTCTTTTTCTTTTTTTAAAAAGGAGTCTTCAGTGAACTGAAAAAAGATCATTTCTTTAAAATGCTTTGTCAATATGTGGGTGATCTATTTAGCAAATGTCTTTCTGGGCAAGTCCAAACCACTCATCAGCCATCTTGGCAAAGCCCCTGGGCTGTTTTTTTTCTGCCTAACAAGACCAGCCCCCCACTAACAAAATGACTGGGTAGAGAGCCGCAGCTTCTATTTCAATGGTCACTGGGACTTTAAAACCACATGTATGGAATCAATTGTCAAATCTGATTTTAAAAACACCCCTCTAAAGTTAGGTGATATTACCCCAGAATAAATTTTAAAATACCTTTTTTCTTAAAAGCCTAACTTTACTACCCATGTAAAAGGTTTTATGACCCCAGCGTCTTTTATGACTCAATAAAGAAAGCCAACATGACTGGCTTCCAGGGTTGTAAAAAAGACGATTAGCTTTTGGGGAGAAGAGGCAGGATATGTGTCATACAACAACAGTCTTTGATGTTATGAATTTTACTATTTAATGTCTTAAGTGGTTTGTCTCATCTCCATTAACGTCTTTGATTTTGCAAGTATTTTCTTAATAGAGTGCAGGCAAAATTTCATACATTTAGCATAACTCTTTTTGCTATTTTTTAAAGGAAGTTCGGCCACTTTTGAGGGCAGATTGAATGTTTATTGCTGTAAATCACTTCTTTCAGTGTAGTAGGGGGGGATCTTTGCATAAGAGATCTGTAAATTATTAATTTTTTATTACTATGACTGGCAATAACTAGGATTTTAGGTATTACTGAGTCCAGCATAAATGTCCACAGCCTTTTCCACTCTGTCAGAAACATAAGCTTGTGAGAAAAATATAAAATGTTTTATTCATGCTATATTTACACTTAGGGCAATTACTAAATTTCTTGCACACTAAAAAGTCTCATACACAAGTGTGTGTGATCATAAATAGTGACTGTAAAAAACAAAAAAAAACTATCTTTCCAATGAATGAAAAGAAAAATGAGTACAGATATTCAGATATTACAAGCAGTGCTGCCGCTGTAGAAGACCATCTATTTTCCGTCTGTGTGTATTTAAAATGTGCATGTGTGCATTTGTTGTTCTGTGTTTTTAAAAAGGAAGAAACAATAACCGCAGGTTACATAACACCTATAACACACGCTAGATATATATAACGATCACATTCCATTAATATTTATCATAAAAACTCTTTGAAGTTTTTAATCAGCATGGCTTGTGAGGTACAGGCTCACTGTCCTTGCAGTGCTGTGATGAGTGGACTAATTAGCTAATTGAATACTGAAGCTGGTCTCTGCTGACTCACTCTTTTGCTTCCTCTGGAAGTTACATAAAGTTGAAAAGGAAGTAAAATTAATTTGTTTTCCAAAATCAAATGCCTGCAAAATGCAGTGGATGTGCAGTTTTCAGTGACGGTAAATGCAACAGCAATTGAACAGTAAAGTTTTAGATTAGATTTTGGTCATGGACTGAGGCAGTAACTAAATATAAATCTAAAAATGATGCCTTACATGCAAATTTACATATAAGTTAGAGACTAAACATCACCATTGATGTGATTTATTGTGTCGACCTATATAGGGGGGCGACCTTTACTAGATCAAATAAGCAAAGTGATAATGAAAGGACATCATGTAAACTAAATGTTCTTATTGTGAACAAATCTGTTTGCTCAGGAGAGAGCTCCTAACGTTGCTGCTGTTGATCCTAAGCAAACATGTGCAAGTTGAATCCTCTTGCCAGACAAAGCATATTTCAGTCATGTTGCAGA
This sequence comes from Acanthurus tractus, assembly GCA_029783725.1. Taxonomy (NCBI): domain Eukaryota; kingdom Metazoa; phylum Chordata; class Actinopteri; order Acanthuriformes; family Acanthuridae; genus Acanthurus; species Acanthurus tractus. The sequence continues at coordinate 12,348,328 of JAQNCA010000014.1, forward strand.
TGACACCAGCAGCCCACATCTGAGTAAACAGTGAACACGAGTGCGGGAGCAGCCGCTGCATGACAGCTGCAGAAAATCCACCAGCAACGGGCCTCATCAAACACAAAACTCGAACATCACAGAGTGACTGTGGTCACAAAACTACAATTATGCAAAGACAGATGCACAAACTATTATTTCAAACCAGACATGCTCACATAGATTTGATCTGAAGTCACACACAGACACACACACACACAAAGCACTGTGTGAGTAAATACCACTCCGCCGGGTTAGTAAACAGCCAGGTGTATACTCTGCAGACAGAGCCTGACACACGGCAAACAGGGATAAAACAGGAAGCTCTGGCTCTGTATAACCAATCTCCACACTGTTGTCATATTCAGGAGCTGTGGCACTGCTGATATATACAGCAGAACACTGTGTTCACAATCGGCTAAGCCCCTTCTTGTAACAGTCAACCATTATCACACCACCAACTCGCTGGCAGCAGCCATACAGCTCAGCTGGTTCCACATTATGCTCATTCAGTAACTGAGCAGAAAATTAGCTCTTAACTTCATATAACATAAATGAACTTGTGAGTTGCATAAGAGGATGACATCAGTGAGGCAGTTTGCATGAATTTGGTCAAAACAGTCAAATCAATGTTGTATTTTCTTGTGCATTACAAGAATCAAATGGTTCGCCTACTGAAAAATTAAAGCAATTGTTTATCGTCCTGCCAGATTTTGATTACATCCTTTTGATTACACTGAATATCATTCATTCATGCGTGCCAAAACAGATACAGGGCAACATCTTTTTCTTTTATATATTAACATTTTCCTATTCAGAATGTTTTATGCACTCATATTACATACTCAGTATCAAGCAGGGGCAAAAAGTCATATTGACTCAGGTAACCTGAGAGTATTTTAAGATCCCCTCCACCCTCAAATGTGTTTTTTTTCTGTGTTTATGTCTTCTAATATGTCAGACCTCAACTATTCTGACATGTATCTGTGCAAATTTTGACATTATGGAGGTGTTTTCACATTCCTCTAATGATGGAGGAGACGTCTGTGCGCTTCCCTAAAGTCTTACATTCAAACGAGCCTCAGGCAAGCTGGATTTGGCGCATCACAAACTCAGAAGTCAATCAAGGCAAAGAAACCTGAAACTTTCACCACAGAGCAGAAAGTGAGACTTCACATTAATACAACCAGAGTGTCAGTTACTGCAGGCGAACAAGCATGCAAACAACATGATGCTTAAAATTCTGATATCTCTGTTATGTACTGATTTTGTTGCACAGCATACTCTCATCTAAACTTAGAAATGTATAAAAAAAAATTGCGCATCTTTTTGATTGAAGTCAAACCAATAACTTACTGTCTTAATTCTTATTTAGTTGTTGTACTGTTGCATAAGCTTTGTGATGCGGTTTACGGTTGTTGTCCGGTCGAAAGAAAATAGTTCCTACATGAAACAGCTCACAACAAGTTATGTGGATTATTTTAAGCAACTGGTTCATGGTTACTGGAAAACTGTTAATTGCTGTTAAGATTTTCAAATATGTTTTATGGTGCATTGAGCATCGCAAGCTGAGTGTCATCTGCTTCCATTATAATTGAAAGAAAGCAGACATCTATGCTGTTGATATCTTCAGCACTCGACAAACCCTCCCACCAAAAGCAGAGATGTAAAAAAAGCACTATGGGTGAGAGGAAAAATATATATTTTTGATTTCGCTGTGAACTCTCTATCTAAGATATCATATCTATGTCTATCTATAAGACTGCACTTGGAAACATTTTAAAAGGTCAAATAGTTAAAAAGAAAAATTTTTTTTTTTTTTAAACTGAAAAGATTTTTTTCACAATGTTTTTCTAAATTACTTGGCATTCATCTCCTGTTTTCTTGCGTGATAATATTTCTCAGTAATGATTCACAATCAAACATACCTGCTGCAGAGTCACAGTGCTTTTCCTTTACTGCAAAGCAAACAAAGCTGACTGTGGGTTGATATCTCTGTCTGAAGCTGGTGAATTACTCTCGTCAAGAATCGGGAGACATATATCCTTTCCAACCAGCCTCCCATTACGAATCACTTACTGTCTTCCCCTCTTCTCTGTCTAGTAAATCTCTCTCTCTATCTCTCTGCTTCTAAAGGTGATTATCCCAGACATTCATTTCTTTGTGCCAATCTGCTCGTTTATTTAGAAGCTCAATGAGGTTTGTATCATGTGCATTCATCAACAGGGAGTGGTTCAAGCGAAAATAGATCAAACAGATTATATTAACTTGAGTTTTGAAATGGGATGTTTACTTGAGTGTTTAATAACGCTTTTGAAGATGAAAAGAAGAGAGATGCGTACAAAATATTTCACTGCCATGTTTAAATCACTCTCTACCAATTTAACAGCAGCAGAACCAGAGATGTCTTGTATTTGTTTCACACATCCTCCTTCCTTGTCTAAAGACACTACATTAAGAGCCACATTACCCACAACGGGACTTAATTGCTGACAGTTTGATCTGAGATCCGGGTTTGTTATACTTGTATCAACCGATGTGGTCGGGGGCTGCAAACCTCAAGGTGAGGTGGGCAGGTGACATCACACAGCTGGTTGCATCTCTACTTCCTGCAACAGTAAAAAAAATTAAGACGGATTGTCCCCTGATCTGGACACTGCCATATTGTGCTGGTGATGCATTTGAAGCCACTCATAGCCCCACCCAATCATGAGCGACCTGTTAATCATGATGCCCCCCCCCAGGATTAAATCTCGAATAAGATTAACACCGACTGGAAAAATGAACTATTGAACATACACCAGCATGATGACAGAAACCATATTTTGGGGAAGATTAAATGAACTTTGACTCTTTATTTTGACTCGTGTCCCATCAGCCAACGTGAAGTGGGCGGGGCTATTGACCTATGCTGCAGCCTGACAGCAGGGGGCGAATGAGACGTTTTGGCATCACTTTTAAAAAGCTGTCATCTTGTCCACAGACGATGTCTCACACTCTCAGGTGTTGTTTATTTTCAAACTTGTTATCTTCTGTTGCGACTGACACCGACTCAAGTGACATCGCTTGAGGCAAGTTATCAGATTATGCCCTGGAGACACAAAAGGCTTTAAACACACACCTTAAGACCTGTGAATAGACTCTGACGTAAAATGACAAGTGATGGGTAAGTTTTAAAAATCATAGCAAGTTTTGTAGAGCCAATAAAAGAAGAGTCTTCTGTTTAGTCTGAAGGCCAAGCAGTAAAAGCAGAGGAAGAAGAAAGGTTGATTTTTCTGTTTCTTGAGCTTTATTTTTCCTTTCCAACATGGATCCAGTATGATTTTGTGCCCTAAAGCATAGATATTTGGATGATAATGCTTACTCTGTCATTTTACATCCGTCACTGTGATCGATGTCATGATTTTAAGCAAAGAGTGACGGTCTAGAGCAGGAAGGGCGTGGTGTGCCGACTGTCTTGAGGTGCACAGGAACTGGTGATACTTTAATTAGAATAGGAAAAGAAACTTAGAGTGAGAGTCTAGCAAACATACAGCTTCATTGCTATTTCTTCTCTATGCGTCAGTGAGAGTCATCAGAGAGAGAGGTAAAGAGAAGTTCAGCAGAGGACTGCAGTAATGATCCTGCTTGAGTTCTTCCCTCCATCGTCTCTCCTTAATGTGGAAAATCACCACTGCTAATCTCTCTATGTCGTTCTCCTCTTTGTCTTCTTCCGGTCATGCCCTTGTGATTTTCCCTCTGAAGCAATGTTCCATAAAGTTCAATACAAAAGTATGTTTGCACAAACACATTTCTGTGTCCTAAACAACCACATCCAGCTGCCTGCCTCGTTTCCTGCGCAAGACGAAAAAGGAAAGATTTCTGAAAGTGCAATGATGTGTTTATCAAAGCAAATTCTCTGAGGTTTTCTTCAATCACGATTACAACTTTCATACCTCATAATTATGACTCAGAATCTCACAATTATGAGAAAACTATCCTGCAATTTTGAGAAACAAATTACAATTACAGTGTGTGAAAAAGTATGTGATTATAACAGTTTGAGAAGACAGGAGCCTGATGACACTGTCTGATTTAATTTAAATCGCCTTGGTTTAACTTTTTGATGCATACTGAGGTACTGACAAGGAGTAGTGATGTTATGATTAACAAAACAAGACTTTGCAAGAATCTTGAGTTGCTTGAATATTTTTGGCACAAACACACAAAGATCAGAAGTCCAACATCATCAGCATCACACTTACTTAATCATTGAAGTTTTAATATTGAAATCTGAAGCAAACTTCAAATCAAGCTTTTGTCATTCTGACACAGTTTCAATAAATGATCTGGAATAACCAGCATATCCGCTTACAGATGAAAAAATTAGTCAATAAGTTGATAGACATATATTTACTTGGTAAGTGAAGACTAAAATACATTTTCAACACAATAGCCAAAATATATCTGATATTCAAAGAGATGTTCAATTTGGGGTATTCATTTGCATAAATAAATCTAATAATAATATTTTCTTTGATTTTTATGAACACAGAATAATAATATTCAGATTTGTAACAGATTTTTTATTTCACTGTTAAAAAATTAATAAAACAATACTATCATAATATCTATAGAAAACCTGGAAAAGGGAAATTCTATCAGTCTAATATCTCTTCATGTTTTTCTATTTTGGGCAAATAATTTATATGGAGTTTATGACCAATAACTGTACAAAAAGAACAACTTCATTAATTTCTCCATTTTATGGCAGGTGGCACCTTTAGTGAAAAAGAGAGAACAAAGTGAAATGGGACTGAAATAAGAGCCTCCACATTAATATTATTGCGCAATAATATTATAATATTTTCTTATTTTCAATGCCATATTGCCAATATTGCCTTTACTGGACTGACCAAAAAAACAAACAAGAAATTTCAATTCATCATCTAGAAATAGTGATACTTGTGGTTATTCATCCTTATTTGTTTACATTTCAAAGACAAAATAATAAATAAAGAATTACCAGGAGTGTTTATTCATTCATGAATTTTGCAGCCATAGTGTCAGAATCTTATTATTTTAAGACACACTGTCAAAATAAAAGTGATAAAAATAAAATGCCTGTAGTTATTGCTTAAGAATAAACCATAAATTTAGCTTACGGAAGAAATACTCAATATATGTTGTAAACACATAAATCTGGTTTGATTACTAGTTCCACAGCCAACCAGAGATGTTAATATATTGTATTCATAAAAAATAAAAAAATAAAAAACAGCTTTTGTTTTCTACCTTCTTGTGACTGTGACTCATGTGCTATATTGGAAGGAGGGATTATATCTTATACAGCAATAAAAAACAGAATGACAGGATCCCTGCAGATTAATCTGCCTCAATCCATGCGTACAGCATGAGGATACAATGACTGTCCTCAACCAGGCAAATCTTCCTCATGTCCTAGGATGTGGCATTCAGACAACAGGGATATTTTTGCATCGTACCAGCAGGATTAAGGTTCAGCAAATATTAAATGGAGATGTCGAACATTTTTCTATCCAAATTAAGATGCTGCTTTGGGTGGTGGAGAAAAGGTTCCACTATAACTAACAAGTACAGACTGTACTTGTTAGTTATAGTTCAGAGAGGCAGTAGTTGCAGGAAAGGAACATCAACAGAGCACAGATACATTTTTGCCTCTTATGAGGGATAATCCCATATATAAGCACATCTTAAAAGATAAAATATCATGCATTCAAATACAAACAAATGATGGTGTAATTATTGCATTTCTGCAGCTACTTTTGTCAGTACATGATTTTTCTGTGAACAAATGTCAGGTAATTTAGATTCAAAAGGTAAATATGAGTAAAGTCGATCCTGACTGGGACTGCTGCCTACAGAGTATGCAAACCTTTGGGAGAAGATGTTGTTTTACCTCTCCCGAATGAGATCTAAGCCCTCCCTCCTGGTTATATGCAGACAGAGGAGATGTTTAATTTGTGAAGCTGTGATTTGTTACACGCGGCTGCACAGACTGCAGGTGAGAGGGTTTTTCACCTCCTGTTTTTTAGCTGTCACCCCTCCGAAAAAGCCACTTCTATAACCATACCACTGGTGAGCACCTTTATTCATAGCAATGTTGCTTAAACATGCTAAAACGTCTGCTACTTAATGTGAGAGACAAGTGCTCCTCAGCAGAAGCCTTCAAATACTGATTGACATGTTTTGTCGTTAACTTTCACACTGAATGTGGAGCTTCCTTTATTATCAAAGGATGTATTTTTTCAGGCAGAACATCCTTTAAAGGTCTTACATAATAATGCAAATGATTTCAGTGTCATACTTGCACTCTCCATTTACTGCCACTCTCTCTTGTGTGTTTCATGGACATGAAGAGTTCAGCCAATTTCTCCTCAGAGTGTACATTTTCCTCATGTATAACTTGCTAGTGACCTCTGATTTTGCTCAGTAAAGACAGGAAGATCAAGAGGCACCGCCATCACACACTCCAATGACAACAGAGACTAAGTGTAGCTATAAAAGAAACTATTTTGACAACCATGAAGTGAATAAAAATGTCATCCAACAATGAACATCCTTACAGCACCAGTTAGATTGTATTCCTACAATATTTTCTATGTTGTTTATTTGACTTATTTCCCTTCACAGGATGTTGGATCTTCATTTTCTCCTTAAGATCCTTCTTTTACTTTCTATCCTCATCCTCTTATCTTCTTTTACCCATGAGCTCAAATTATTGAATCATTGTCTTGTATCTTATTATCATCAGCTATAAAAACAACTGTAAAAACATCCATCAGGTTATAAAAATTCAATTATCATGTCTCTGTTAGACTACAATGCCTACTGTGATTTTCTATGCAAACATCCTGCTTAACACCACCAAAGAGCATTTTTCAAGGTTCTTTTTTATTTTCTGTGTCTAAAATGATGTGCAAAAAGCCCCCACATCTTCAAGATAACTTCACCAAAGTTTTTTTGTTTGTTTTTTTTTTCTCTAGGCTATCATCATTCACTCTGTCAATACATTAATAGCTGTTCTTCTTGTTTTTACCAACACATACAGCAAAAAAGCTACACCTAAACCATTACAGACACTTTCCACAGTGGATATGAACAGGTCTGTTTCAAACAAAGGAAGTTCTCATTCAGTTTCACAGTTTTTGCATTTGTTACAGGGCAGTTGTTTTAATTTAAAATGTTAGAGCATGACAAGACACTGTCCATGTAAAACCAGTTCACAATGAGAAACCCAAAATCCTTTGCTGGACTCAGCACTTAACATCAAAGTAGCAAACTTCATTCAAATATCTCTGATTTGCATTTCAGTCTACTTTACATTCACATCACAAAGCCTGCTGCACAATTCACAGCTCCCCTCCCTCTGAGTATCAACGGCATACTGTACAGTGTTAAAATGCTGAGCCAAGGGGGACTCTATCAAGATAGCCTGCTGGCAGATGAGTTGATTGGGTCAGATTATCTTCGGAGCATCAGACTGTCTAATTGAAAAAAATTCAAAACCCAGGAGATTGTTCAGTTCTAAAATACACAATCACTGTGATCTATAAAAAGCATTTGGGTTTGATTAATCAGATTTCATTTTTAGCAGTTTGACAGCTAATGTTTGATTTTTTTTTGACAGTAAAAGAGCTGCCATTTATGATTCAAATCTAAAAGCGTATCGGAGTTTCTTCTTCTTTCTCAGAGTTTATCTGCATGTTAGCATGCTCTGACTGACAATGTTAACACCCAGGTTTAATGTTCACTATCTACATCAATTTGTTTAGCATGTTAGCATGCTACCATTTACCAAATAGCACTGAATACAGGTACAACTGAGGATGAATGCTTTTAGTTTTGCAAGAATTATCATAACCTTTGGGTGAAATAACCTTAAATTAAAGTTAAAATTTCAAAAGTAATCACAACTCCTGAGGGGGACATGAATGTCATGGCAATCCAATGAATTGCTGCTGGGAGATTACACTTGAAAACCACAAATGTGAACCTCATAATGGCATCAGAGCAAATATCAAAGGATCCCAAAAGTCATTAGGATCCATCCAGGAAACATGACAACTGATCCAATAGATGGTAATATATTTCACTGGCTAAGTAGAAACTTTCAAATGATTGTGGTGCTAGATTAAGTCAGGGGGTTAACACAAGTCAATAGGCTTCATCCTTTGGGGGTCATGTGTGTCTGTGCAAAATTTAATGGTGATCCATCAAATAGAGGGTTGTTTTATGTTGAGTTATTTTGGTCTGGACGCGAGAGGTTGTAAACAGGCATCGCAATCAATAAAAAAACGCCAGGGTACACGTAGTACAGGACACCTTATAGCAAAAATTTCTCATTTCAATTTATTATCATAATGCACTTTCCTCATGAATTGTCTTTATGTTTAATACTCTTTGCACACAGTCTAGGCTTATGGAGATTACATGCAGAAGGGTTTACCCTCCAGGACAACACACAACACCCCGAACATAATTTGATAAATTACACAAATAGAATCTATATCCGTCAATAACCTCAATAACCTACCTACAACATTTTCATTGAACGAGCCCCACATTTAGCCTTGCATGCAAACACATGTCATCAGTTAAATATGCACATAGATGGAAACAACATTTGAACGACAGCAGCCTCCAAACTGCCGCTCGTGAAGACATCTTTCAGCCCAAACGAGAAAATATAACCCTCTCTCATCGAAAAGGAAGCAACTGCCTGTTACTGCCCTATTGTGTTACCCTTTCACAAGGTTAAAGCCAATTTCAAGAAGCAGCAGTGGAGCTTGCATGCTCCGCAGCCTGGCCTGCTTCTCTGTGATAGCCCATCACTGCTGTTTGTGTGCCAGAGCTTCTAATAACGGATTATCATGGAGCTGCTCCACATGTTTCACTGAGGCCTTTAAGTCTTTTCATTACAGAAATTGCCTCATCATATTTCTGTGACTAATCTATAATAGCTAAAATTGTAATAAGCAACATATTTGATTGTGTGACCATCGTTGTGAGGAATTTCTTTGATAAATGACTGTTTATGGACATCAACACTCAAGAGAGGATCATGGCAATAAGAAATCTACAAAGAAAATATTTGATTAATATTTAATATTCATTTCTTAATAACACGTGCTTTGTAACAAGTAATTTCTTCACAATTCCGCAGGAAAGAATAATTAGAGTGAGATGCCATGATGAAATAATGCATGCACAACAGCCAAAAAGTAATCAATGTACTTTTATGTGCTCTGTGTTTTTAAATGTTTTTTATGTAATTAATTATCCTCTATCATGTTCTTTTAAATAAAACCAATTAAATGTGACATAAAAAACCCAAAATGTTGTCATTCATTTTTGCCAAAGCTGTGTACTTCTAAAGGGAGTGGTTTAATCCAAAGTATGCTAATTTGGCCCAAATCAAAGAGTAGCAGCAGACTGTAGGCAGACAGACTCACTTTGATTTCCTGGTCTGACAGCAAGCATCGGATTATTCGTCCAGCTATTTGCTCACACACAGCAGAGGACTGTGGCTGCCTGAGCTACCAGATATGAAAAGTGCATTAGTATGCATGCATTAGACTGTCACTAACCTACGCGGAAAGGGACTACAAACAAACAAATAGATGGAAACACTGTGGTTTATGCCACCCACATGCACTCGAGCATGAGTCAGCAGAAAAATTCAGACCATATGGCTTAAACTGTGTCCAGCAGAAGAGGAATTGTCTGCAGGTTAAACAAAAACAACACTCACAAGAGCCATTTCCATAGTGTTGTTTACAGCGTTCACTCACACGAGTGATAGGCCAACATGATCGACCATAGATAAACTGAGCTGAATGAATCCTCAGCAGGTACACACTGGATGCAACTTCTGCCTTGTGAGGAGAGTCTCAAGAAACTGCTACTATAGTCTGGTTGAGCCATGCAATGATCAGGTTTTTCACAGGATAAGATACTCTTGAGGTTTTAATCATTTCCATGTGTAATTAAATCTTTTGCTTAATTCATTAATTAAAGAAAACTGAAATTAGATCCTTGGATTACAAACAGTAGATGATCAGTTCCTGCTGTGACAGACAAACGCACAAATGAAGGACGACAATATGGGACCATCAATCAATTCACCCTTCCTTTAGTACAGTAGCGCCTGTGCATGGTGACTTTGACAGTAAGGACACCATGACCCAAAACTAGCCTTAACATCAATAGAACATCAACAACAGCAACGTGAACCAGGATTAAGGCCTTGCTCTTTACAGTAATTTACATAAATCTTATAATCTGGATCTCCTCAAGCAAATTGTGTGACAAATTTAATGCATGGACATTGGGAAAAAAAAATTGAAATGCAATCAATTGACTGTAACCCGTCGAGAGGAGCCAAACTCATCTGCAGAGGAGAGAAGGCTATTAAGCAACTCTCCTCAAGAGGTCTGTGCCTAAAAGTCACCTTGGGAGGCCAAATTGACGGGATAAGTGATGGCGCAAACGGGTTGGAATTGGGTAACCGCTAGGAAAGCAGGATGTAGAGCCACATACAGCTGCATATGTAATGAAAAAGAGGACTACGGTGGGATGTCGCCAGCAAAGGACAATGACACCGACCTGGTCGCCATCCACCATCTCTTGAACGCCCTTTCAATTAATTGGCTTGCACTGATTTCACTTGTGAGCGTGTGTATGGAGGAACATGGACTGCACTCAGTCTGCACCTCTGCAGTACCATGTGTCCTCTCACTATCCGGAGCTTGGAGCGCTTTTTATGTGCTCCTGTCATGCTCCGGGGATTTCAACATTTTGCGTCAAAAAACAAACAGTGCCTTCAGTGGGACCGTGCCGTGTCTGTGCGCTGTCGGGTAGGCCTAGTGGCCAAAACCCCTCTGTGTTCTACCTTATGTAGGTCATCAATGACAACATCTGCGATATGAAAGGAGGCATTTCGTCAGCATGTGGTCATTAATTATGCCTTTGCAAGCGAGTGGGCCCTTACCTTCTGCTGTCGCCTTGCCATATCTGTGGGCTGTTTTGCGTTGAATGGGTATGCGATGCATCGCATCACAAAAACATACAACTGCAGCTTCTTTTTGCGCTCTTCCTCATCCCTCTGCAGCTTCTCCAGATCCTCCTTCTCCTCGCTGGCGGCTGACGGGCTCGGGCTGGTCGGACGGGCACTGCTGCGGCTGCTGCTGGGCGCTAGTCCACCCGAGCTCTCGCTGGTCCGGCTTGGAGAGATGCGGGATCCGGCCTGAGGTGCCATCGCCTCTTTGCTTTCCTCCTCCACTATCCCATCAGATTCCTCCTCGCTGGATGACGGGTCTAACATCTTGCTCTTAGAGGTGACACGTCCCTACAGATACCCTAACCTACAAAAGGAGTGTTTTTTTTTTTTTTTAGAAATTGTCCTCCAATAGTGGCTGTGCCGTTGTCTTATCCTTGCCTAGATTTCTTTAGGAATATGCCCAGAGTGAGCACAGGGATAGGCCCCGGTTGTACTCGCTCGCTGAGAGATGTCAGCAGTACGAGTGGTGTTGGAGGAGGTTTTAGTGCTCCACACTGAGCTTTCTCCGCCTGCGCCGAGCGCTCGTCGATGCTTACGTATTTTCTGTATTTTATTGGCCAGTCACCGCTGCGGATGTGAGAGGGGGGAGGTGAGATGGGAGGCGGAGGGGAGGGGCAGGAGGAGTGTAGTGTACAGATGAGGGGATGGAGAGCGGCTTTTTTTTCTTTTTTTTTTTTTCCTCTTCTTCTTCTTCCACAGTGAAAGCGGGCGATGGCCTCTCCCTGCCTGGCAGGCGAGGGACGCAGGCGCGAGGAGCTGGCCATGGTCCTGAACGGAGAATAAGAACAGAGAGGGAAGGATGCGCCTTCACTCGTCCTCTATCTCAACCATAACGTTCTGCAGTGGTACACCTAAGATGGCTGCCACAGGATTTCTCTGATATTGTCACTGAAATGGGGAACATTATTCAGTTTATGGGTTGTGCGCGCTAGAGTGGTGGGTGTAAGATGCTGTGAATGGCTCCTGAGCCCCCCGGTGCTCCGTGTAGTTGGAGGGTGGGGTAGTCGTAAACACTGCTCGCTCTCTGTCTGTTGGCTCCTGGTCGGGAAATTGATTGTTGCAGCATGTTCTGGTATCTCCTGTCAGTAAATTGCATTGCACTGCAGTCACACAAGCTTTTAATCTACTAAATAGAAATTTATTAATCAAGTTGAACTGAAATATCCAGGAGGTTGACTCTCATTCAGTTTCTGGCCAAATGCAAAAAACAGTGCTGATCTCATAAATTAAAAGCATTTTAAAGCCAACAGTACCTTGATTAGTGGAATATTAGGCTATAATTAACATGATTATATTAAAGGAAAGTCTTTTTTATATCAAAATGTGATTTTTTTTTTGGCCAATGACATGGTCACGTGACCTTTTAGCCCCTTCCACTGCAGCCTTCTATCAAAAGATCCCATAAAATGAAACGCTGCTATGTCACAAGTGCAAACATCCACGTGACAGGAATTGTTGTCACAGCATCATTGTTTCAGTCTAATTTTATCACACTGTACAATTTTGAACGATTGAAATCATAAATGACAATGAAATTTTCTGGAGCACAGCTGTATTTTTTAGGCCTCAACCATGCAACATATGAAAAATACATTTGAAAAGACTTCTTTGAATTTGATTTGTGTAATATGATACAATACGGAAGCAGAGGCTGCAGGTCACACCTATTTTCCAACCTCTAAGCATGAGCCCTTCTGACCTAATTAATCTGAAGATGAATTATGAGAGACACTACTGCAGACTCGCTGATGTGGAACATACGATTGAGGAACACATACATCATTATTGTTATTATCATATGTGGGCTATATAGGGATACAGTTTAGAAATTCCCACGAACATTATCTCCATGGAACCCTGAATGATCTGAATAATGGCACATTATAAAGAGAGTGCAGATTCTACCACAATCATTAAATGATCTCATTATTGTATCTCATCACCTCCGCTGATGAGATTTCTTTGAGCATGGGAGCTTGTGGAGCAGATCTTCTCCTAAATGAATTTTTCTCCTCCTTACTATCTTTGCACTTACTTTTATTGTTCACAACTTTTTAGCTTGACATGTTAGCATGACAATGACGGTGCATGTCTAGAATTTTATCACAGGTTGTCTTTAAGTCAGGAGCTGTTGAAATATAAAAGGTTTATCTTTGGTATCATCACATTTTATTAGGTTTTAGAGGTAAATTCATCCAGTAATTAAAAGGAAAAAAATGGTATCATTTGTGTTTGCTAACAATCTTGTAATTCATCTCATGCTCCCAAAGGTTGAGAATAGCTGCTCTTTTGTCTTTTGTCTCTTTTGCTCTTTAGTCTTAAGATAGAAAAGCAGAGGTGAAAAAAATCAAATTAAGGATTGCTTTATTTAATTTTTCTGCTTCCGTCTCAGCATTGAATATCTAAATTAACCTTTTAGGATGGCCAAACACCATACACCCCCATACACCACCTACTACTTACTGTAAAGTGAATATATACTGTTGCCTCCAAATTCACATTAAGTGCCGTGCACACAGCAGACTACATCATTAAGGTTAATTAAAGCATTAAGGTTGTTAAGTAAAACACACCTCAGTTTAGTAATAAGACCCATATTAGCTCAATACAAACTAAAATATGTATTGTATTACAGCTAGAGTTGAACACAAGGCCCATAGGAGTCATCCACTGTAATTAATCCGAATGAATCAAAACAATTTTGATTTTTTATTTAGTTTAATTTTCTGGGTCATTTTCCCTTTAAACTTACTGATGTCAACCCCCTTACCCTGTGTTTACCTCCCCCACCAGCACCAGCACACACATACCTCCTTTATACTATAAACTCAGCATGCAGAGAGGATGAGCAGGCCTTCCGACTTCCCCTCAGATAAAATTGAATCTGACAGCTAGACTGGCTAGCTGCTGCTCCAGATGTTGCAAACGCATCTGACCAGCAAATTCCCTGCAGGTAATCATGCTTTCAAGGACTCCTCATCTGCAGTTTTGCAGTGGAACTCCTGTTGCCCTGACTTGGCATATAGCTGTCTCTCTGCACTTCTGATTCACACAGCTCTCCTTTGTGGAGTCCCAGCAAGGGGTTTGCCTACATTCCTCATAGTTCAAAGCCTGTTGGGTTCTTTGTACCAGAACCTAAAGGGTGAGGCAGTTTGTTGAGCGACACCCCTCAGTTTTCTGCATCTGCACACTCTTCAACAGCCATAACCTCAGCAGTGGAACTCTCCAAACCTTTTAAACATTAATAATTGACTGATGTTCTCTGCTCGGCTCCTCTACTTCAGCCAGAGTGTGTACACATTAAATGTTGATGTCCTTCAGGGTAAAGCAACACAAAGGCCAGTGTGCAATAAAAATTGTGAGTTCTGTTATGCAAAAAACAGCTGGAATGTTTATTTTGCTTCTGTTTTGGGAAGAAACATTTATGTCTGAAGTCTGTAGTACAGTCCCGTCCTCATACTCAGTACGTTTAAAACACAATTTCAATCACAACTTTTCACCATGTGACACAATCTTCACCCAGCTGATGGTCAGAGTTCATTTCTTAAGAGGATGAAGACCATGTGCTGTTTTTAAAAAGTCCAGAATACCTATAGATATATAGATATAGTGTGGAGATGGTTTATTCAACTGCTGTATCCAAAGTTAAAAAATCCATTGTTATCTATCGAGTATGTAAGTCAGGCTTAAAGTCAACTTGGCTGAGACGTCTGTAAACCAACTAAAAACAGATTTTTTTGTTAATGGGAGGCAGTAGAAACAAGTTTACAATGGCAAACCAGTCAGTTAACCTCCGCTTTTACACAAACACATATATGGGCTGACATAATAACTCATTTGTAGTCATTTTTGGTGTTCTCATGAGAAGTTTAGATCCTATTTATTCTTCTTAAGCTCCTTCTTGGTCTCCAGCCACTTGCAAGGAAAGTATTTGGTTATTTAGTTCTTAAATATTCTACTTTGCCTACTGTTTGGCTGGTTTAAGGCAGTCAGTTTTTTAGGGGCTAAAAACAACTCTGTTTAAGGCAATGAGAGTGAATAAAACACTAAAATCACCAGGAAAAATAATGAACTGAAAGAAACAAAAACTTTCCATTAAGCTGCAGAATTGTGTGATAATGTTTGTGCATTCGATTGCTGAAACAAATATGATTTAAAAAAAACAGTTTTTTGAAATTGATTTTGAACATCTACATTTCCATGACAACAGGGCAAAATGAGAAAGTTCATGTGATGCAGCGAAGCAGAAAGCAGGTTAAAATGTAAATTGTGGTGAGATTATTTTCCAAAGTGCTGTTTCCAAGATAAGATTTATTTTCATGGAATTTTATGATATTCTTAAATGAATGCTATGTGATATTTAGTCACATGACCATTTTAAAGCAAAGTCTAGACTTCATATTCACATAAATCAACAGAATTGTAAAATAAATGTTAACTGAAAAAGCAAGCAATGTTAAAAATTCCCTGTGAATCATTTCAACCTGGAGCCATACTAGATTTTCGACGATGATCAGTAGAGATGAGATGAATCATCTGAACTTTCTTTACCCCAGCCACAGTCATTCATTATTAATTGTAGTCATACTCTATTGGGAACCGCTTTACTTTATCATCACACCTGATGCCAGTCTGGGCATCATCTTAAAAGGCTTTTTTTTCCCATTAACTCTGTCTCTAAGCAATTATAAACTGTGAAGAGAATAGGGGTCAATGGAAAATGTGAACTCATAAAAACCACATAGAAGTACACTGAAGTTGTATTTTGAGGCTTTAATGTACTCCTGCAAGTGTCTTTTCCACCTTGTCATGTGTCTTTGGGCAGCATATGTAAAGCTCACAGTGACGCACCAGACAGTTCAACACCGCCAAAACATCACAGAATAACTGAATACTAATATATTCATGACTTCTTTGCCTCAGTTCTCCTCAGAGAGCTCATATATTGGTCTGCCATGTAGGTACATGTATATACCTCAGCATGTTTATTTTATTCAGTACATATTCCTGAGGAGTGACAGTGACAGAGAACTATGTGAAATGTGATCATTTATGCAGAACCGGATGCATCTTGTGCCCTTGATTCGGTGTAATTCTATATTGGTCTGTTTTTCTCTTCTTAGACATTAAGTTAAGTCCTCAGTCATGAGCTTTACACGCAGTCACATTAATTTCCTGGAGACTTACACTAACCATAGCCTAAGCCTCCACCTTTTAAATCCTTACCGTAACCTGAAGCTTAACCTCACCTTGAACCAGGTCTTCATATGAAAAGGTACATTATGAGGACTTGTATTATGTTCCTTAAAGGAAGGTGAGATCTCACAAAGTGATTGTGTAAACAGATTTATGTCCCCACAACAGATGTAATGCACTTCCTCGCACACACAAACACACACACACACACACACAGGAGAGACACACTGAGGCTCTGGGCTTCTCTGGAGTTAGCTGAGGAGCTCTTTGAAATATTTAAATGCTTGGAGCGTTTTTAATGTGAGATTGATGGAATAGGGTCAGTGTCAGCACTGCAGCTACTATAGCTGTCTAAGAGAGGGCTTCACACCCGGTAAATACTGTATGATGACACTCAGCCATTTCACCAAGTACGTGTTTACATCCTGGGGAACTGGCATTTAAAGATATCCCCTCTAACATGTTTCTTTAATGTAAAATTGACTGGATATATGAACATAAATGTCTTTTAAGATGTAAGGAGAAACCAATTTTGAAGAAATTACCAATATACAAATCCTTTTACATTAATTAGTCTCATGTTTTTCTTTTTATACATGTAAATAGAAAATGGGTTTCTGAGAATTGCATGTTTCCTAAGAATTACTCTGGAGCTGGGGTCCCAGCAGGTCCATTTAATCTTTAATTAAATTTGTTTTTCATTTCTCTTATAATATTTTTATGTGGAAATGTTGTTTTCTATTTTCTCAAACATTGTGTTTTCTTTTTCTCCATTTAAAAGCAATAACTATAGATTGCCATATAGTAAATAAAATGAGCTCTGTTTGCTTTTATTGAGTATTTGCACAGCTTAGAGCGCATTTTTATAGTTTCAGGCTACTAGATAATTTTTGACACAAACATATGTTGCATACACTAAGCCTTAATTATAGGTTATGTATCTTTGCAATAAAAAGACATGGTCTTACAAAAGAGCCCCCGAGCTACCTAAAAAACCCCCACTACATCAATTCATTGAACAGTCCACTTCTCAAGTGTGCACTGAATGTGTTGCTGCTCTGGATAAGTGGAGGCCTCATGAAAACCACCAGATTTATGCTTGTCTCTTCCTCCCACAGTTTTCAGGGTAGAGAGGGGAGATGATGCCAGAAAAAGATTCATTAATAATGCAGCGAGAGGCTGGAGCCTCACCACTTTAACATGACAAGAAAAAAAAAAAACCTACAGCTGTTGGACCAGTACATTTTATCATCAATTAAAAGATACAGTTTTTCCAATCCCAACAGCTGATGACTTGAGATGTGTTTGTCTCATTGTATATAAAGGAGACGCAAACACCAGCTGGATTCTGGAGACAAGGGAGATCAAATGCATTGAGAAAGTAAGAAGAGCTCATCACTGCAGCATCATTTTCCTCTCAATCAGGATAGCTGAGTATTGCCCCCTGTTGGCCAAATAATGAAAGAGCAATTGGTGTCTTATGTTGTTTAAATAAACAAGACTTAAAGAATATGAAACCATGACCATGTAAGTAATTAAATTATAGTGTCAGTTAAAAGCATCTAAGAAAAACCATGCATCAATTTTTTTTTCATTTCAGAAGAAAAAAATCAGTATTCTCTTTTTTAAAGAATTACTTTTTGATTATGCACAAGAAACAATTATTTTATTGTTAATCACTGTGGTTGTCAGTCCTAAAAAATGATTAATAATGACTATGAATGCTGAACTAGTTTAAATAATGTGCATTATATTAGCAGATGGGAGGAAGAAAACTGCAGGATCATTTAATTCCAATCTTACCTTCAAAAATAATTGTAATCTTAAATATTGGCCAAGAATTAGAAAATAAATGTAATGGTATCAAGGTGAAAATCAGAGGAATAAAGACTAGATACTGCAAACCAGAAATACGAAGAAATAAGATTGGATTCTCAGAGGTATCGATCAGTTTTTTTGCCACTTAGTAGAAGAAGAAAGAGAATGGAATCCGTATCAAAACAGAATAAAGCACAATACAAACACATGGCTATTGTGTCCAAGGCCTCCACCTGCCCCCTCAACCTAAAGTGCGATGTGTATGAGTCACCTCTGAGTTCTCTAGAATCCTGTTCATACAAAGGCTTCCTTTACAAACCCAGGCCACATAATCATCCTTAATGCAGGAGCTGCTTTTAGTATTGTATTTTTACTGATAAAAATTACCTATCAAATTATGATGTTACCAAAGACTGACATGTTAAATAAGTCAAAATGACTATTTATAATTTATTAATAAAAGTATTTTAAAACATAAATATTTTTTTCCCCAAATATATTAAATTTGAAACCATGACTAAATATGAAAACATTACAAGAATAAAATGTTTATACTCAAGATTGGATCCCTGTCCTCCTTCTTAATTATTTACAATGGAACAAGAAAATTGCTGAGTATTTGAGCAATACTTGGACTCGACATGCATGCATCTTAAGCTCCATTCATCCCCATTTAAAATCATATCTATTCAACAAGTATTAAGGTTTCGTTAAAGGTGCAAGCAGCATTGTTGTAATCTTGTTTCTGCTATGAACTGCAAAAAAAAAAAAAAAAAATCTCAAATCAAACTATTCTTATCTTGAACCAGATCTGTGTTGTTATCTGTTCCCCTCTAGACGACTGCATCAACCTCTATTTTTAGCTTGGTTTAATGTTCCTGTCAGCCTCCTTTTCAGCATTTGGTATCTCACTTCCAGTACTGATGTCAAGAGATTACTAAACGCTGTGTCGAGTCTGGCATCTCACTACCTTTTAAGTCCTTTCACCTCATATGAACCAAAAGAGCAGCCAGTGACTTTTTGGCACAGTGTTCTTCTGCTTGCTTTTTAGGAAGAATTAAAAATGTGATCAGTCATTTTGCCATTGAAAAGTCTGCCTGAGGGAATCAGTCAATCAAAGTCACCTTTTATTTCTAAACGTCTTCCCAAGATACATTTCTGATGACTTTTTAATGTCATTGTTATTCATTTTTTTTAATCTTAAATTGGCTGTTTCCAGTTCCCAGTGGCCCACTTACTTCTAGATACATCTCAGTATTTCATAGAATATGTTTCTAACTTGCACTCTTGTCAATGGGAAACATGTGGCAGCTTGGCATTAAATTATGTATCAGCCACATGGATGAATAATGTTTCGAAAGGTTTTTTGGTGAAGACATGTTTATATTTTTTAACAATCATCAGAGTATCACACATAACAGCCCTGTAACACACAGCAATATTGGGTTGCTATCCTGCAGTTGGACAACCAAGTTAGTTTCATAAAAACCACTGGTTTATTTATTTATAGTAGTTTACATGGTATTCTCCACTTTTTGTGTCGTTTTTATTATTCCTGTTTTTAATTTTTTCCACTTTTAAAATATATTATTTATACACCACATTAATGCTCATTTATGAGTATGAGCTTGACTTTGTCTCCTAGCACTTTTAATGGCATGTAAACCATTTTAAGGTATCAACATGTGTAAACCAAATGTGTGTATAACTGCACTACTAAAGAAGAGTGTGAGCATCAAGTGCACCTGTCTTAAAAGAAAAAAAACAAGAAAAAAATGGAGAAGTTAAAGTAAAAACCATCTCAGGTCTTCACTGGGTTATTCATACTCTGCTGTAACACTTTATGTGTCTTGTGGGTCATGAAATACTTAAAGATTTGGTAATGCTGCTGTTTTTAGATGTAAGAAATCAGTTCATGCTACCATTTGATTTTTTATGTAACAGAGTGTCATAAATTTAACTTTTGAATTCAGGAGTCCCTCCCATGAATATGTGTAATCACTGAACACAAAGCACAAATTAATTATTTCTCTGGTGCACAAAAAAAGACCAGATATATTACTTGATGTATTATACAGCTTAAACCCAGTGCTGTGCAGCACATAATTAATTTTCATTACTAATGTGCACAATGCTAAATTTACCCTTGATTAAAAATAAATCTGCAATACAGATTTTTTACCAGAAGAGGTCAGCAGAATCCTTTTTATAAGAATACATGAGTGGATAATTAAAAAAATAAAAAGTCATTCTCATTTTTGCAAGAATTTTAATCTAATTTTTCTTGATTTTTTTTCAAGATTTTATCATGAGGCCTCATATTTAAACATGTTAAACAAGATAATATTAAAGCTTGAAAAGGGATAAGTTTGATGTCATAGGCCTATTCAAATAAATATCTAAAAATTTAAAGATGAATTCAGAAAAAGGGACTGAGTCTGCATTAAATAGGGAGCTTGAAGCACCAGGAGAGTGTTGGTATTTACACCTAGAGCAGCAGGACCAGGATCAGGATCAGCAGCCTCCCAGTGAACACAGCCAGACCAGGACTGAACTCAGTCTCTGACAGACCGAGGCCAGTTTGACGACAAGGATTATAGAACTGAAGTGATTTTCAGAGGCTCCAAGCAGAAGTCTGTCTACAAAGGGAATTTTCCATCTAAGGATGAGGGCTAATGAGAGCTGCTGATTGTTCGGGAAAGAAAAGAAAAACCTAGATAGTTTTGGTGAATTTTATTTTGTTTCTGTATGGTTGAACTAAGTGTGTTTTATGATGAGTTGATGACTATTACCTAGCATTTAAACTGTTAGCAGTAAGCTGTGACCTCAGGTTACTGAAAGAAAGTTTACCTCATCTCTTTGTACTATAGTTGTTAATTTTACATAACCAAAAATAGACCCAGTGCATCACCTCATACTGATGCCTCCTGCAAACAAATAATACATAAGTATATACAAACACACATACACATGTTTTCAAGTTACACGTAAAAGAGACAGGGAGACGCAGTTGGTTGTGAGCTTGTTGGCCTTATAAGTCGAACTAGTCACAAACCCTGGTTAACAAGCAACGTAAGAGGTACTTGTACTGCTTTTTGTCCACAGGGGCCGCCAGAGTCAACCACAAATATTACAAGTTACTAATAAGTCAAAATCACTATACCTAAAGTTTTGATTGCAGTCACAAAAAGCTGTAGCTTATATTTCTGCATCTTTTTCTCTTAGTTTAATTTTTCTGAAAAACCTTATTTATGAAGAAGAAGTCTTTTGGGAACAACATCTGTATGGTTTCACAATAACAATTAACAATCTGCTTATGTATATTTACTTAATGTAGAGTTTATTGCAGGATCAGTGTACAAATGAAAAGGTAGAGAAACTCTCAGACTCCTCCTTGGGGAAGATATCTGCTGCCAGCCCTCCCCTCTGCTACACAGAGTCACGCTCTTGTTCCTGTCTTCACCAGTAGCAATTCAACCTGATGACAAAAGCTGTCGACACTGTGCCCATTTGGACTTGAGATCTGTGATTTTTAAATGTGTATGGTTATATTTGCTCCGGTAAGTGTTATTTCTCTTGCCTTCAGTTATTTACTCATCCTGAATACAATCACTTCTGCATTATCTTTTTAAAATGTATAACACATTGTAGTAATTTTATTATCTAGTTTGAGCGACATGAATTTGATGCTTTATATGATTTTCTGATTGAAAATGACTTGATGAAATGTTAGCCGAGGTTTGATCAGTGTAGTTTGTGCCAATTAAAGAGAAATCTATTCAAATTGGGGGCACAGTTAATCTCTCATTTTTATATAAATACCTATTTTAAAACTTACATAAAAATAAGGTGAGATGAGACCTTAGACTTGTGTATTAGATCCTCAAATTGAATCCCACTGCTGGGGCCACCCTCCATCGCACAGTAAGAAGCACTGTTAGTTGTCTTCCGTCCATTGAATTATTTAGGTTTTGTTTTCAAGCCAATTATAAATAATCAGCCCTGTCATTTATTGATGTGTTTACATTCTGCAGCATTGTGATCCTTTCATAACCTTTTGTTGTCATTTCATAGATTTTTGCCATCTGTGCTTTTGCAACATGTGGAGGATACTTTGGTCATCTCCAGGTTAAAGTGGACTGTGCAGACCGATGGCAGAGTAACCGCAGCATCAGCATTGATTTTGGTTATCCTTTCAGGTAAAGATGTTTGCAAACATCTAACTGCTTATTCTTGTTTCAAATGGCCGAACATTTGAACCCAATGAAACCCACTGACCATATGTTAATTTCCCTAATCCCTTTTTTCGTTTGATTTTTGATCTCAATTGGTTATTAAAAACAAATG
>JAQNCA010000014.1:12411265-12421977 GCA_029783725.1 Acanthurus tractus
AATCTCCACTTAATTTAGCATCTGCTTGAAAGCAAAAACACTTATTAAATATTTTTTTATATAATTGTATATATATTTGGGCGTCAAGGGGTTAAACCAACAGCAAACAAGTATTTGTAATGATAGATAATAAAACAAACCTATTCATATGTATATAATATGGCATTAAAACTCAATTTTAGGGTAGTTGATTTGCCAAAACAGGGATTTGCTTATGTGGGCCATCTGGTACAAGTGCTTAGCCTTAAATGGGATTAATACAGAGGCTTGGAGATACTCATAAGCTCGAGGCAGGTGAGAAGTCTAAATAAGCTTAGATCAAAAGGCTGCCCACCTCGTGCACAAAGTCACACGTAAACAACAGTTAATTGGGATGAGCTTTCGCTTTACTGCTATGCAAGTACTTAACACACTGCTGTGGAGGTTAAGTGTGCTGAAAACGTAGCAGGAAGTGCGGCACCTGTGACGAACAGGAACTAAAGCTAATCTGTTAGTAGGTCAGGAAGATACATTATATGACTGATCTAGAACATATTGTACTGGGTCACAATGAAAAAAACAATGAAAATACATGAAAAATGTTATAGTGTACACATGCTGTGTGGTTTTCTGAAACAAACACTACCGAGACATAATACTTAATATGATGCAATAGTATCTGCAGAACTTCTAAATTACAACTTCCTAGTCAGGGGGAATCAAGTGTTGCCATCCAAATTAATTAATAAATTATATGGACATGGACAGTCTTTAATATAAACTTTTAGAAGAGAAAGAAATAAGTAAGAATGTAAAGTGTGGTACTAAATAAAAAAAAAAGACCTCCATCTCAGCCATCAGTAAGATTAATTTCTACTGAGACAACCTTGTCAATCAATTTTTACAATAATATGTGTACAGTGAAGACAAATAAAGTCAACAGAGCTATAGTAAAAGTGAACAGCCTTAAAACATAAAGTGAATTCCGTTCTGGAGCATAGGCTTATAATATGCAATATGTTAGTGACATAACATTCATTTCTAAAATATATCTTGAGGAGAGTTGAAACACTTAGTTGATTACTTAATTGTCAGGAAAATAATATGCATCCATTTTGAAAATAATAATAATAAAAACTTAGATAAAAAACTAATAATCTCTTCAAATTACAATTGATTAGTTGGTTTGGAGGTTGTAACCAGATCCTGAAAAGTGATCTTTACAAGTTGAATTCTTCACAAGATTTTTACAGGGAAAGAAATCATGAGAAACTACCAATGAAAGTATCCTTTGCGATCACTGTGTTGCCATGAGATTAACACTGAATAAGAGAGAGAGAGAGCACTTTCCCTCAGGCCCTGCTGTCACAGACTCTCTGTAATGCCCGGTGAGATCTGTACTCTGTCTGATCTCTGCTTCAGGAGCCGCCAGGACAACCCAGACACTCACATACACTAAAGGATTAAAATCTTTCACTCTCCTCTCCCCTCCACCTATGTACGCATTTATATTACAATCTACTGATACTGCATACAGCATATTATAATCACTCTTCCTTTTTTAAAAGAACACCCCATTAAATTCATAAAAATCAATAAACATAATATGGCTTTAACTCTCACAGTGATAAGGTTTTGGTAGCACCAAATATTAAGACTGGTCTGTTTCCTTTTTTAAATGCTTTGATCATGATAAAAAAAAAATTTAAATAAATATTGCATTATTACGTAGAGAAAATGTGTAAGGTCAAGACTTTCATTCATTTTAATTGAATAATTGAAGACTGCACATTGTTATGCTGATTAATACATAAAGGTAGTTTTTTCTTGTTAATCCAATTTATATCAATGTGTGTGACCAAATATTAAGTGAAAACACAAGCTTCAAAGTTCCTCCTGTATTCATCAGTTTATTCTGCAGATATCGCCCCCTACTGGACTCAAGAAGTAGCACTTCCCAAACACAAGCTGGAGCACATTAGCAGCTCCTTTCCATACTCTCATACACATACCTGCCTGCCCACTGAGTTCTGATTATGTTATGAGGAGATCTGCAACATACACAAGATAACTCATGAAAATGATTGTGGTTATTATTTCTGAGAGGTCCTAATTTTTTTATTTGCGCTGCATTCAAGCAGCACTAATCTTCCATGTGCGGAGAGGTTTTTCACAGCAGACCTGCAGCAGTAAACGCGTGCATTATAACAACACAAACACTGAGTGAGTGAATTCCTCCTGGACAATAAATTAGCACCCTGCAGTAAACAAACAAGATGAACCTTTGATTATCAGATTATTACTCTGGGTTCCCAGACCATAAAATGTGAAAATTACGTTATGCTTGTGTTTGCTGCTAATGCGCTCTCTGGTGGTTAATATGCTACTTACCACAACTCAACCTCTACATACAGATGGTTTATTGCTGTGATATCTCAGGTTAACAGCATTGCATCTAGTAACAGTAATATCATTTATAAGTTTATTCATGCTGGTTTTATTATTACTGGTGTTGTAACTATATAATTTTTATGATATTGGATGTATTTTGATGCAATGTAGTTTTAGTTAACATGAGTTGCCTTTTGTATAAGTCTTGTTTTTACGTCATAAGTATTATCTGCATTTTGCTAATTGACCAACTGCTTTTTATTGCCCTTTTTTAACCCTCCTATTATTCTCAAATATTACTAATACATTACTAATACATTTTACCCTTGGGGTCAATCTGACTATTACAACTATTATTTTTTGAATGATAAACATTGAATGGGGTCAAATTGACCCCAAGGATAATAGGAGGGTTAAACATAGTGCCTGAGTAATATTAATGTCTTGTTGGTATATGTGTTTATCTGTCTATCAGTGATTGTTCTGCAGCAATGATATTTAAAGGTGACCAACACCAGTATGTACTTTATGTGGGCATAAATAAAACATCTCTGTATTCATATTTGTAATGAATTATTCCTGCTCATCAGCCTGTCACTTATCAGAGGTTCCTCTGTTGTTATGAATTTTTACTTAAAGCTTGATTTGAGTTTTTAAATGACTGAATTGAATTATTTGAATTATTATTATTATTATTTGAACACATCAAAATTGTTTTAAAATGATCAATATTTAACACTTATAAATGTAAAAAGACAACAGAGAATAACCTGTTTTATGAAGGTAAGTATATGGAGGTTCCTGTATCTGTGTGTAATGTCAAGGTTTGGCAAGCAGATGTCCTACTTTCACATGATAGCATGGCAATGAAGACAGTAAAGCTATGAAGCATTTTGGCTGGAATTTTATCTGAACAATTAAGAAAGAGATTTAAGAATCTGAATCTATTGCTATCACAATAGATATGTTATAAACAATAAAGGAGACATTGCACATGTTGTAATTACAGTTCAGTGAAAAATTTAGTCAAAGCAGCAAGTACTAACTAAGGAAAATGCAAAATAAAAAATAAGGATACATATGATATACACAAATAATACAGATAAAACAAAAGACTAAAATAAACTATTAAACAGGCACAGGGACACATGTAAGTGAGTTGAAATAAATCAAAAGGAAGCCATTTAATCTAAGTGAGTTTTTTTGCTTGTTTATTTGTTTCCTTTTAGTTTCCTATAGGCTGTCAACCAGAGTTCATAGTACGGCCATCATTATTATAGAGAGGGATTACTTTTGTCTTTGTAAAGAGTTGTTGGCCTATTAAGTGAGCTATAAGTTCTTCCTTATGTTTTACAGTGACTGAAGAAAACATTACATTAAGAGCAGCAGATCCTAACAAGAAAAAGTAGTGGAGAGTAATGTGTTATAAGGCACGGATTATTAAAGAACTGATTTTTATTTATGACTGAATTTTTAAAGAAAGTAACTTGAACTTTAAGTGATTGCAGGCATACTAAGTTTTACATCATCGTCCATGTGGTGTGCACTGACACTATAATTGAAGAGTACACCAATTCAACACTAAAGATTTGTGTTACTCTGTAATTAAAATGGATAAGGCTCTGAAGATTCAGAGTGTTGATTTACAGCCTACATTCAGGGTTTGTACCGAAGCTTCTCTCAGTTTCAAGTGTTTCAGGCACACAGGTGTGCCTCTATAATGTATTGTGTTGTATTTTTTCCACAAAACTCTCTTTAACTCTCTATAACTCTTAAACTATTCCCCTAACTGTTTTACAAACTAAACAAATGTACATAGTTTTGGCTCAATTCTTAAAATTTAACCAAGGGTCCTCTTTTTCTTCGCAGTTTATTGCCAAAAATATTTAAATTGCCTTAACTTCCGCTGATCAAACTTCAGTTGGTCACTCTATAAAAATGGTAAACTTTAAATCACATTTCTTCAAGAAAGGTTTATTTTAGAAAAACTAATCTTGAACTTCTTTAGAACATTAATTTTACTGTTAATTTTGTTTTTTGTTTGTTTTACAGGTTGTGACCTCAGACCTCATTTTTGTTACCTAAAAGATTTTATCATACTCCATAAAGCCACATAAGACTTCAGCAATCAATATCTAATTGATAATAGAATGGCCACAGGTGGAACAATGATTGAGATATTGTACATAACACAGTTTATATTCAAAGAAAAGACACTCCTTTCTTTTCTAAAACATACAGTCAAGATCTTTAGGAAATCTTCCTTCCTCCAGATTTTGTTTTAATACCCAGAAACAACAACTATGCACCTAACTAACATTCAGTATCAGCCTATAAAGACGAAATATTCATGTGATTTCTCAAAGCCTCTGTAATTGATATTATGTAGAACATACTGCTGGGGAAGCCATGGTAGCTGGATGTTAAGTGTTCACGCCACAGAGCCACAATGTCAAAGTTTTGTTGTTGTTTTTTTAAAATTTTTATTGAATGTCAATCCATCTGCTGAGAAAAAAAGTCACACAGAACTGAGAATGATTCTGGTACGAAAAAAGTTTCACTTTAATTTATTTCACACTAAACGAACTTAAATATGCTAATCATTCTGTCACAGACAGAAGCAGTTTATTTTATTGTTTAATGTTGTTTTATAAATTAATTTTACGTAAAAGAAACTGTTATCCAAAGAGCGGTCCTTGACCTCTAGTTTTGTAAACGTGGAAAAGGTAAGCATTTCTGCTTAATATAATATGATAATTATGACAGCAGATGACATTTCTGACTAGCAAGTAAAACTGTTTAGGATTTGCACTTCTGGTGGTTATACATCTGCTTCAGTCCCTTGTACATGCAGTTTAATGGATGGATGATATCTGAGCTCTATCACCTCTTTCATTAGGACTTTGTGCTGTGCGCAGTGTGTAGAAGTCCATGAAAGTCTGAAATGCTGCTATATTTGATGTCTTCCTTAATGCTGCAGTTGGTAAGTCCTTTGTAGGAGTGCACAGAAATTTCAGTCTCTGTGTGGAGAAAGACAAAGGTAACGACATCAAAATAATGAATCTGCTGAACTTTATTAAATCATGCTTTCTTATACAACAAAAAACAACTACAAAACACACTCTTTTCACAGTTGTGCTGCAGTTAATATGACATATTTGTACCTTAGTGGTTTTTATTTTGGAAGCAGTTTAACCATCTTGTCTGATCTTGTTTTGTTTGTAACAGTAACAGCATGCGTCTGTACCTGTGTCAGTGTTCCTGGAGTGACGCTCACAGCATACAGCATCCACAGGGGAATAAGGAGTGTTGAGGAGAGTGTGAAGAATCCTCCGATGGTGTAGCCCCACCAGGGGTATTCATATGTGTTGTTGAATTTGAGTGGAGTATATTTGACCAAGGAAAAGATAAATGTGCACTGACAAACACAACAGCAAGGAAAGAAGAGAAGGCATAAAAACACTAAAAATGACTACATTACTAATTTTTATTGCAATCGTACAAGCAAACTCACAATTAGCCAATGTATATTTCTTTTAATTTCACAAAAACATACAATGGACAGTCAGACTCTTATATCAGCTGACTTGTAATTTCCTGTCTTATTAACACAAGTGTAAACATCGACCCTGATCACTCGTGTTTGCTCTTGCTTGCATCTTTGTTACCATGTGATTTGCTGTATTAAATTATCAACAAATCGTCATCATTCTTTAGTGACAGTGGCATTGTTGTTAACTGAAATAACATATTGAATGTTTTTCAAGTTAAATATGACATAATTAATCAGTTCAAGCTAATTTACTCAAGGTACATCACTATCCCCTCCCCATCATTTTTGCCAGTGAAAAGCTTGAAAAGAAATATGAATACTGGTCTCATCTTTTCTTGAATCAAATCTGTTTGTAACTGCTACAGTTTAAATATAATTTATTGGAATTCTGTAGATCAAATAATTCGCATAGATCATATCATATAATTAAATAGTTCTTCTGGAGTCAGTGATGAGCAAATGAATGTCCCAGATTTCAATAAACAATGACAATTAACAGCCTTGAATTGCATCAGTGGTAATGACGTCCATCTGGTTGAGACATGGACTGCCTTCAGCACAGAAGCCTCTGGCAGCTGTCAGACACACTTGGCTGTGCATCAAGCCATACATCATGATCAAAGTTAAAAGGCAGACATGCCAAAAATTTTCAGTACTTACAGTACAGATGGCAGGTGTGAAGTACTTCCAGCAATATTTCATGAAAGGCCACGGTCGATATCCAATCATGTCCTGTATGTTTCCATAGTGACGATCTGCACCTGAAGAAATGATCAATAATACAATAATTGATGTATTTAAAATACATACTAGTGTAACAGTGTTATTCTTATGCACATCAAAAAGATTCATGCTGTGGGACAATATTGCATTTATATTCTGTATCACTATCTACAATACATCATCCAAAGATATTTAAAGAAAACATTAAATAAAAAAATAAAAATCCAAGAATATTGTCATCAAAGTTTAAATTCCCCCAGTGTTGTATAGCTCCTCAAAATTAGTCCTCATGTAAATGGTCTGTTAGTAATCCTAACCTGCAGGTAACATTAAGGCATACAAGGTTAAAGCATGGGTTCCCAACTGTTTTTTCCCAACTCATGGGGATAATCATGAGGGATCCAACAGTGGCTTGAGCAGATTTTACCATGTTAAACATTTTTCTTACCATAGACCCATCCGATACAGACAGACTGCAGAACTGCAAAAAACAGGAGCGTCATCCCACTGCAGGCATAGTAGTCAAACAGCTGGAAAATATAAAGACCTCCCTGCAACAAAAAGAGAGTGAGCCTCTCAGTGAAAGTCAAAACAGTTGTTTTCATTTAATATGCTACTGCATGAGCAATATAAAGCGAACAAGTTACATTTATCCTGCAAAGGTGAATTGTTCACAAACTTTTACTCTGCTGTGTTTATTGGTACTTATGCCATCTTGTTCTTCCTTTTATGTCTTCACATGTATTTGTTTTGATTGTTTTTCAAAGAAAAGCTAAACTGCCATTAATATGTAAATGGTAAATAAAGGCTTAATTGTCACCACTGACCTCTGTGACCATCAGAAGGCCAAGAAAGAAGCTTCCAACTGAAATGGTTAGAAGAAGAAGTTTGCGGCGACAGTTGTTTTGGAAGAAGGCAGGATACATGTCTGAGATGGTTGTGACCAATGCCTCTTGATATACAAACTGTGGTGACAAAAGAGATTGATTTGCATTCTTACAAAAGTATTGTGGGATGGTGCCTGACTGTATTTAATACATGCCAGCAAATTTGACATGTGGTCCTACCTCACTGTCTAATCCTAAAAAGATGATCATAACAAAGAAGAAAATAGCCCAGAGTTGAGGAAGAGGCATAAGTGACACAGCACGAGGATATGCAATGAATGCCAACCCCGGACCTGCATGGAATGGAATGGTCATATTAGTGAACCGTTCAAACAGTAGTGCTCTGGGTTTCTGTTAAGCATTATTAATCCCTCATACCTGATTCAGCCACCATGGATATATCCACGCCTTGCTCCTTTGCCATAAATCCAAGCACAGAAAAAATAGCAAAGCCAGCTACAAAGCTGGTAAAACTGTTTAATAGGCAAAGGCAAACGCAGTCCCTGCAGGGGAAAATGGAAAAATGATTTACCCCGTGCTGTAATTCAAATTATACAATGGCAACAACTAGTTGGAACAAAACTGATTTAAGAACAGTCACAGTAGATGAAAAAAAATGCCAACCTGTAGCAGTTGTTGTTGTACTTGTTGTAACTTCCTAAAGATGTAAGAACACCTGTGCAAACTCCATAGGAGTAGAAAATTTGGCTACCAGCATCCATCCATACCTGGGTAAATTTAATGAGTTTATGCTTAGTTTAGGGTTGTAAAAATGCAAGTCTCAAAGAAATTAAATTTATACACTACTTAATGCTACTAATGAAGAAAGGTTCTTCAAGAAAGTTTCTGTTAAGTCACAAAATTGTCATACTGGGAGAATCTAAATATCCTCTGACAAAGTTATTCATTTGTTTTGCTACAATTCATCATATAACATAGGCATTTGGCTTAAATTTCCCAAGTTTTATTCTTTTAATGGTTTGATATAGTTACTCATTGCATTTGCTTTAGGATAGGCAGAGATCATACCTCTGGATCAGTAAGGCGAGATGGGTCTGGGTAGAGGTAGAACATGATTCCCTCTTTGGCCCCCGGTAATGTGAGACCCCGAACAAGCAGCACCATAAGCATTACATAAGGAAACGTTGCAGTGAAGTAGACCACCTAAGACAGAACAAACAACTGAGTTATGTGTCACTTTTTACAATTATACTTTGAGACACAAATAACACCTTGACTTAAAGATGTGTCTGAACCTTTCCTGTTGATTTCACTCCATTCCAGACACAGAAGTAACACAAGACCCAGGCAAAGAGCAGGCAAAGGGCCAGATCCCAACGAACATTGCCAAGTTCCTCAATCCCACTTGACAGGCCCAAGATTCTCCTCCTGTAACAAAAATTTATTAAGGAACAACACAAAAAATTGCAGCCTTTATACAGTGACTTAATTCATGCTACTTACTCCCAAAATTCCACAACTGAAGATGTGCTGTTTCCATACAGGAGCAGAGCTGATGACTGATTTTGACTGAAACAACCATCTTGAATGCAAAATCAAGAAAAATTGTGAATTAGAGATCGAAAGAGTAAACCCACTACACAGATGTATATGACACAGCTGGAAAAAATGTCTTGGTACCTGTGTTCCAAGTGTTGTGGCAGCTTGCCCACGGAAGCTCAGACCTGAAGGATGAAAACAGGTAGAGAAACGTCCAAGCCAGTATGATGATATAATACACCCCTGTGTACAAAACAACTACTTGGCTTCCATAACCTAACCCTGCGGAGAGATGGAGATTTAATGTTGTGATATCATGAAAAAACATGTATGCAGCTCCCAGAACTGACTTTCACAATATATACCACACAAAGCAGCACTGGGTAATTACTCAGTGAAATATATACACTTTTTCTTTTGTTTTAGATAGTTTTGTTACTGTTTTTTTTCATGATAATATTTTATGTTTAAAAAAGGAAAGTAAAAAAAACAGCATTTTTTTGAACATCAACCCATTAGTTTCAAAATAAGTAAGTAATGCATGCAATGCAACTTAGTTAGAAACGTGACAACTTTTAAAGTTAGCAGTGCAGTGCAGAGCATTCACATATTTTTAAATGGCTCATTATCTTTTTTTCTAGCTGAAAAAAGCCTTCAAACAATATCAAGACTTACCTTCAAAAAGAGGGCAGATTTTTCTCCAACATGTTATTCCACCCTGACTGGTGTACTGGCCCAAAGATGTCTCCAGGAAGAAGAGTGGGATGCCACAGGTGAACAAAAACAAAACATAAGGTATGAAGAAAACACCTTTAAAATACAAAAAAGGAATATCTTGTTAAAATTATGATAAAATGCAAACATTTGTGAAGAAAAATAATAAATATAAAATATTTCATTTTATTTTGTTTTACTATTTTAATTTTTAAGTATCATTAGAAACTGTTAGACATAATATCAACTGGCTTTTCCTTGAAGGTTACAAACTGCTACAACTTGTAATAACTGCCACATTAAGAAGACATAGTTACTTTATAACAGTACTGAAGGAGTTAAAGGTTTTTCTTTTCTCTGCCAGCATTAGCAAATGCTGCCCTACAAGACAACATAATCTCCATCCCTGGCAAGTCACACTGCAACACAACACCTTTCACATGATCTATATTCAGCCACCACAACAAAGATTTACCTCCTCCATTTTTGTAGCAAAGGTATGGGAACCTCCAGACGTTTCCCAAACCAACAATGTGTCCAGCCACGGCCAGGATGAACTCAATCTTACTGCCCCACTGTTCCCTTTCCTGGGGTTTGGGTTGAGGATGTCCTGCCCTGGTCTCAAGGTTCATCACATTCATTTTCACCTGTGAGCTTTGTCTTTGGTCCATTTTCACCTTTAACCTAAGGTTGAAATAGCGTCAAACAGTCAAAGACATGGTTGTTGTTCGGGCTTTTTTAAGTACTGTACACAAGGTGTGAAGGAATTTCTCACCCTAGGTTTTCTCCTCCCTTAGAGAGTGTAATTCCTCAGGCCCTGTTACCTCTTAGTACTGATGAAGAAATGTATTGAAATTGATTGATGTCTCGGGACTTCATTAAGTGACATCTAGACCGACTTCTACCCCTACTGGTGTGAACCTTTGATCTTGATGTAGTCAAATGACGTCTTGATTACATCAACC
>JAQNCA010000014.1:12422077-12436612 GCA_029783725.1 Acanthurus tractus
TGGCTTCACAGGCCAAAAATCTTTTTTTTAAATCTGACATATGTATCATATCTTAATTATTAGGAAAAATTATGGGGGTTTTTTTCAAATGCAAAGTAAAAATGCAGACAAAACAAAAAAAACAAAAACAAAAAATGAGTTCAGTATCAATTTGAAAGGCCAGGATGCTAAGGAACCTGTGCTGTAATTGCATGTCCTTTGTGAATTTAACCTTGAAGGTCTCAGTTGAGATGTGAATCATCTGTTATCAGTTATTATGAGGAACTATCACGGCTTAATGTTTGACAAATCAGGGGCTATACAATAGGTCATAAAAAAGTGCCCCAAGTTTTCCTGAGAAAATCATATGGTGTCAAAGGGCCACAAAATGAAAACTATAAAGTTAAGTCATAAAAGGAGACTGCTGCTTTTACAAAGCACGTATGACATGCATCCTCACTCTTTATCCTAAAGATCTCATCTCAAATTTTCCATTAATTCAAATAACTTTCTTGGTCGCTTTTTAATCGCATTTCAGGGTATGTCACTTATACACAGCATCCAGTAGTGCAACGATGACAAAAAAGCCCTAACCTTTATTTATAGGATCTCAGTTTAACTTGTGCTTGAGTAATGTGTATTGAAGTGATTGGACTGTTACTTGAGAGATGTTTTATCAGTACTCTACCCACCATTGCACATGGCTCAGTTGTGTCTGGTGCCTTAAAATAAACTTCTCACAGGTCAGCAACCCTAAGAGAGGGTAGAGAAGTTGTCATAAATAGGCTTATGTAAAATACTTGAGGGAATATACTTACTTGATACCACTTGCAAAGATATAACCTCGAGATTTATGCCTATAGATGGCCACATCTCATCCCAAAGAAAGGGGAAGTTTCCTCACAACAATGCCACTATGTAAACACATTAATGTATATTTGATTAATGAGAAATGCTGCAACAAATAACACTATGAAAATGTTTTCTTTTACAGGGGATAAGGTTGCATTCACTGCAGTGGCAGAATATGGCGGGGCTGTGGGACCCAAAACAGGAGACACAACTTTGGTCTTCAACATCGACATTACAAATATTGATGGAGGCTACGAAAACACTTCAGGTAAATAGATCACATGCAGCCACACTCATAATCATGTCAGTGGTTTGGTTTGAGATGTAGAGACAGTTTTTATAAGTATGATTCTGCAGCTGTGCATCTTAACAAATAAATACACCTTTAGCATCTCTGAGTAACATTTACTAAAACAGAAAACATACGGAAACAAAATGTAAAAAATAAATATTGTCAGAGGCACATGAAAATTCCACAGATATACAGTTTGAGACGGAAGCATATGAATAAAATTAACACTTACTCTGGCAACTGAAGTATAATTTTATAATTATTTTGTGTTGATCTGAATATATAAACATGGTTCTAATAAAAAAATTTATACAAAATCAAGTTTCGACCTCAACTTGAAGATTTCTAACCTGCAGAGAGGTGCACTGGCTTTCGATGCATCCTTAAACAGAGACCAGGAACCTTCATTTTGTGATGATGTTGGCGCCCCCAAGTGGAATTAAACCTTTCAGTGATTTTAAACTGCTTAAATCCTTCAGAGATCTTGAAGAAAGGTTTTTTTTTTGGCAACTTGGGAATGGCAGTAACAGTATTGTAAACATCAAGTTTTTGGGCTTTAAAGTGTCACATCAGCATTCATCTAAAGTTTTCAAAATCATGCAGACATGTAAATTTTTTATCGTATCAAGGGTTGAGTGGATCTCTTTGATTTACTCCCCATTAACACCTTTTTATTTATACCAATCTCTCTCTGTCATTATATCTTCAATTAACAAAAATCCTTCTCATTGAGGGATCACTGATATTGGTTTTTATTTATATTTTTATTTATATTTTTATTATTTAATGACAAAAAAGCTGACGCAGATATAAAGTGAATCCTGAAAGAAGAATCAAACACTTTATAGTTTAACTGAATCATATTGAACAACTGATGGTTTGCAGGCTCCTCTTACTGATATTTCTGAAAAGTTTATTTGTTGATTCTTTTTTGTTATTTTTCATTTTTAAACTTTGATTCCATCTTTTTTAAAAATCTCTGTACACTTGTTTAGTTTCATGAGGATATACATACATGTAAGTGACAGTTCCCTCCTCGCTTTGTGGATGACGATGACAACCAATTTTAGACATTAAACCACCAGATGAGACAATATTCAGATTCTCAGTAGATCTTTATTGATTGCAAGCAGGATTAATGATCAGCATCACACAGATGTGACTGACTGAGGGTTAAGAGAAAAGGGGAATACGTGAGCAAATATATACGAGTTTGAACTTGTAATATTAACCATACTTGCACATCATAACCTAGCTTGAGGGATTTTATTTGATTGCACTCTCAGTTTGATCGATTATTATAGTTAAGAATCCCATCTTGACTGTACTTACGTTTCTCATATATTGGATTCAGTAGGAAAGTGTACAGC
Source organism: Acanthurus tractus (assembly GCA_029783725.1). Classification (NCBI taxonomy): domain Eukaryota; kingdom Metazoa; phylum Chordata; class Actinopteri; order Acanthuriformes; family Acanthuridae; genus Acanthurus; species Acanthurus tractus. The sequence continues at coordinate 12,424,571 of JAQNCA010000014.1, forward strand.
ATAAAACAAATTCATTGTGTTTACATGCCGACTCTTTGATTTGTGAAATAAATTTAGTTGTACTCACCCATCCTGAGTAACTTTACTTCGGGTTTCCATGGTTTCCATACGATATCCTCTTCCGCCTTCACAGACTGACAGAGCCTTCCTCGCGCTGGACGAGACAGTGGCGCCATTTTTTTTTTAAATCTTTATTGAGAAATTTGTAATGACAACCGCCGGAGGGCTACAAGCATTTAGAGGTAGTATTTCAGATTATCATAATACACATGTAACGCCCGTTAGGTTCACACACACAGTGTAATCCCGAATTTTTACAGTTTAACCATGTGAAGAGCTATACAATTTAGAACATTTTCGATGTAGTTGTTTTTTCACCAGCAGGGGGCGCCTTCATATCACACAAATACTGGCAGTGGCGAGTGTCCCTGTTTTTTCATGCACCGATGCAGACGTGCACTTCAGGAGAGACAAGCGAGTTTGATGAAGTTGAGAAGTGTGTATAAAGTTGTTAAAACTACCTTGTTTGTTCGAGTTATCAGTTGAAGGACTTCCACATTCAAGAGGGACTTTTCTTGCTGAACCTGACCGTGTGGACATTGATTTTTACCGAGTGAAATCTCCGGTGAGTAAGTGCTATGAACGATTAGCGTAGCATGCTAGCCATGCTAATTAGCTAATTACCTGTTTATTTTATTGCATATATCTCCACTGTGTATAGTTATGTTTCTGTGATAGTGTTTAAAAAAACAACTGGAGACATTTAAACGTGTGTGTTGAGGTTGAAAATATATTTTATTTAGGGCTGTCGAAGTTAAGGGGTTAATAACGTGTTAACTCAAACTCCTTTTAACTGCACTAATTTTTTAACGCGCGGTTAACGCACGTACGGTCTGTGCGTTGCCAGCTCCTGTAGTATGGCTACAGAAAAGGGACTTTTGAACAGAAAGTTTAGCTTTAAAGATTTGCCCGATGGTTCTCTGGACAAATCAAAAGTAATTTGTATTTATTGTAAATGTGAACTAAGATACTACCGGAGCACGTCCAGTCTTTAATACCACATGATGGCCAAGCATACCACTGTTGCAGAGAGCCCTCCAATAGTTTAAGTATTTTATGGTAAAAGTCTTAAGTTTTGTATTCCACTCTGCACAGTTACATTGGCATTTTTCGTTTATTTATTTAATTTTCTTTTTTTTTTGGTTATTAGTAATTTTGTGTTTCCCTAACTTTAAAAGGAATTGTTTTATTTATAAACCTTAATAGTTAGGAGCATTGGCTTGAGAATACCTCAAGTTTGATTTTGTTTTGGTTTTGGATTCCACAAAGGAATCGTTATTGTCCTCTCCAATTTTTCCTAGAGTACAATAAATATCTTTTTAAGTTAAATATAGAGCAGGCTAAAAAATTTGCAATTAATTTGTGATTCATTGCGAGTTAACTCAGGACACTAATGTGATTAATCGCAATTAAAAAATTTCTAATCAACTGACAGCCCTAATTTTATTATGTTCTTCTGTGGGCAAAAATTGATATCTGTCTTAATTAAGTTAGCACATACTTTACCAATAAGGAAGCTTGGGTTCAGCGGGGTTGAGCCAGTTATTGAGCTAAAACACACGCAGCTGTGTGCAATTGAGTTTACAGAAGATAATTCATTTTATTTTATTGAGTAAAAAAAAACATGATTGAGAGTCATTTATATGCAAAATTGTGTGTTGGCTGTTAAAAAGTTATTGTGCAGCTGTATAATAATACTTTGTCATTGAATAATTCATGTTCACTGATTTTAGATAAGGAGAGAGTTAATACTGTACAGTTAAGATAAATAGATAAAAAGATAAACACGAGAAGGAGAAAGGTTAACAAGATGAATATAACTTTGTTTAAACGAGATGCTACTACTGCTCTTTGCAGGTTGGGTGTTTTTTTGTATCGGATTCTGATGGCGAGCCAGAGCCAAGACCAGTGGATGATGGAGCTGGACACAGGCTTACACGTGTGGAGGGTGTGACGTCAGCGGGAGGTTCACTGCGCATCGGAAAGAATATCTCTTCGTCCAGATAAGAAAAAAACATAAAATCACACTACCTGGGTAGACAAACAATTACACAAAACACCGACGAGGAACATTTACACAACTCACTAAAGAAGGGCAAACTGTGAACATTGACTCAACCCAGAACTGACTCTTCCTTTTTTTGACAAACTTGTTGAATTATTTTTTTTGGTTTGTTTATTATTTTGGGGCCCATATTTCATAACTCATATTGTGAATTATTTTGTTGTTCTGTTAAGCAATATTCAGTGCAGTTTTCATAGTTGTTGATAACTTCTGCTGTAAGAAAGGGATTTCAGTCATACCGGAAAGATTTTATTTTCTTGAAGGTGGCACTGTTGCCAATAAAATTAGTTCCTGTTTCTACTCTTTTCAGACCGTTGTCTAGTTTCATCAATCCTCCTTGAACGTATCTATTTCATCTGATTAGCCTAAACTGAGAATACATTACAATGTTATATTATACAGTTACATCTGCAATTTTTGTGGCGAGCCAGCCAGGAGGATTAATAAGAGACAGACATGGTCTCAACAAATTTTTGAACTGAAATACTATTTATATTTTTTTTGTAGAATCAGTTTTCTCTATAGTTCATTGGATATCATTGTTGTGGATAAAAAGATTTTTTATCTTATCTAAACAAGCATGGATCTTGAGTAAGTGTATGGCATTAACGCAGAGCAGTCCATTTGTGTCGTTGGGCTAACCAAAACAACCACCGATGTTGATATCACAGCTTCTCTGGCAACTTATGGGACCAAAGCTAAAGTGGTACGGCTTCCAGCAGCAGTTAAACAGAACGCAGCTATTGGAGAGTTTGATGCAGATATCCCAATGGCTATGTTTGATTTAAACCTTCCTTTTGAGATCCCAAATGTGAATAATCCTTCAGTGACATGGCAGGTAGGTAGTGTTAATGCACTTGTACATACCACTAGCGAGACTGCTTCTAGCAGTAGCAGTGAATCTTCTGATGAGAGCATTCACTCTGAACATAGCACCACACCCCTTGTACGTAAATTCGAAACCAAAAAGACTTACCTGTCAAAACTGACCTCCTCTCCACTCAACACCAAACCAGAAAAAGAGGTTGTTCAACCTGTAGCACGTAAGAAGACAAAAAAATTAAACCCTTCGAATTGATAAATGGTTAGCTAAACCCGACTGATGTACAGCGCATTGTGGGGGAGCATGTGATTAAAAATTACGCTTTCACATCTCAGAGCCCATCCAAGTGGCTACGTCCTTTTTCAGGCAAAGTCTTACAATTAAACTCTTACAACTCTGAACAGAAGAGGATAGAAGGGCAACAAAGTTGGATTGAATGCACGTCATATTGTAGCCTCAAAGCCAAAGGTCACTGCAAATGTGCATTCTGTGCCCAACCTACCTCCTTATCGTGATTCCAGTGAAAGGGTTCTGGTTTAGTGTGAAAGTGAGACAGAGAGTTCAAATAAACAGCTTGCTGAATTAAAACTACAGCTCAGCACCAACAACTCTAAGAAACAGTAAACTAAAAACTAAAACAAAAAAATATCAACAGATAAACCAAATCTACCCACACCTAGAGCTGAGGCTCAAGCTCATCAAGTAACACACAGACCTCAGCCTAGAGCCTGGTTCTGTTTCAGATGTGGTGAAGATGGCCACATAGCCAGGGTGTGTGAAAACCCGATGAACAAAGCGGCTGTGGACAGGAAAGAAGAGAATTTCCTCCTTAATAAATATATTATGTTAAATATATTTAATATATAATGTCAAGTTCTGCCTTAATTCGTGCAGTTTCCCCACTTGAAAGGGAAAGATTCAGACCAAACAGTATTCCTGTTTTTCCATCTTTCATTTATTTGCAGTTTTAATGGTTGACAGACTTGGTTGTGAAGCAGGTGAAAAACCTTTAAATAACAAACCCATAAAAGAAAAGAAATATTATACATACTGTACATGTAATCGTAAATTCACTTTTTATCTTTACTTCAACACAAAAAATAGCTAACATAAACACCTATAAACCCACAGCACTGAAATAAACGTTAATGTGCAAATACAGTGACCCATTAATTATCCTGTATAACCACAGACAATTTAACGAGTAAATATTTGCAATATCCATTTAGCAATGCACTGTTTTAACTAACTATTTACAGCCTTTAAACATCAGCATTTTAAATTTTTACTCAATTTTTATATTGATGCTTAACACGTATTTAAGTATAGATGAGTTTAAACACATGAAACCATGAATTAGCTTTTAATTCACCTACCATTAAATAAATGTTTTTGATAATGTTTTTTTCACTTGTTTAAAATAAATTACTAAATGTTTCTGGCATTAAATAGTTAACCATACACATCGGCACATAACACGTTTGAATTCAGTAGACAACAGCAGACAAAGGTAAGTAAATGATGTAAGCCACAGGTGATTGTCCCGGTGGCTGAGCTAAAGTTAACAATGTTAGCGTGGGCAGAACTCCTCAACTCCCTTGTATCACTCAGAGTTGCAATTGCACAGAGTCAGAGACAAAGAGCACACACACACACACACACACAGGCTTGCAGACCAGTGGAGACAGAAAAACCCATACACTGCTCAACCAACCAACTAATCCACCAATCCTGCATGCAAAGTCAACTCCTCTTTTCCAATTTTGGTAGACTTCTATCAGTAAATTTTTCTTTTCTCTGCACTCCTTTCTTCTTGGAGCAGTTTGCATCAGAAGTAGTGCCCTGGGGCTGAGAAATCAGTTTGTACGTGAATGCTTTCAAACGCGGTTGTTTATGATGATCTGGATTCATTTTTAACTTCTGACAGTCACTTTGGCATCTTTATAATGTAACCTTGGTAGTTTAACCTTTAGGTTATTTCTACAGTGCTTTTAAAATGAAACTGCATCTTATGTGTTTGTTCCAGAAATTTGCTTCCATCGAAGTGAACATAAATCCTAGTTTAGCCACAAGGTGGTAGTAGAGCATCAATCTGTAAGCGTTAGTTCAATTCCAAGTTGCTATGTGTTACTGTCCCTTCACGTGAAGTGTATAGTCCTTACACTCAGCCACATGCGCAGGAGCACGGGGAGTGAACCTCTTACTTTGATAATTATCTTTGTTTTCCCTTCGGTTGCTGTGCAGCCTGTTTGGATGTTAGGGGAAAAAACAGGTCTGAAGTCGATAAAAAGTGATCTCAAACTAAGACGTTTCATACAAAATTTGAACACTGATGACTGAAATTCACTTGAGAAGCCGTGACTTTGAGTGGATCTGCCCTGTACTGTGAACAAAGAGAAAAGCCTCATACTCTTTAAAAAACCAGCGGGGATGATCTTATTGTGAATAAATTTGATTTCTAGACATGTGATAGCTGTGTATATGTGCTATATGAACCCTGTGTAGTGTTTGAGAAGATAAACAAATGTGCGTAGGGCGCCTTATAGCCGTTCAGCCAGGCTGACTGCCTACTACTACGACTTAACACACTGCTGAGGACGTTAATTGTGCTGAAAACTTAGTGCAACACCTGTGATGAACAGGAACTAAAGCTAACCTGTTAGTAGGTCAGGAAGATACATTATGTGCACGGACTATTAATTAAATGATATTAATTTATGACAGAATTTTTAAAGCAAGTATCTTGAACTTAAAGGGATTAGAGTGATTGCATTATAGTCCATGTGGTATGCACTGACACTAAAATTTAAGTGTAAACAGATTCAACACTAAATATTTGTGTTACTCTGTAATTAAAATGATAAATATTTGTGTTACTCTGTAATTAAAATGATAAAGATTTGTGTTACTCTGTAATTAAAATAAATAAGGCTCTGAACATTTAGAGCGTTAGCCTACATTCAGCTTCTCTCAGTTTCAAGGGTTTGAGGCACGTGGGTGTGCCTCTATATTGTATTGTGCTCAATATAGATTTTATCATACTCCATAGAGCCACAGAGGATTTTAGTGATTAATATCAGATAATAGAATGGCCACAGGAGGAACAATGATTGAGATATTGTATATAACGCAGTTTATAATCAAAAGAAAGACACTCCTTTCCTTTCCAAAAAAAGGCAAGATCTTTAGAAAACCTTCCTTCCCGCAGACGTTGTTTTAATGCCCAGAAACAATACTGATGCATCTAACATACATTCAATATCAGCCTAAAAAAAAAGAAATATTGATTGATTATTATTTTTATTGAATGTAAATTCATTCATTCATCATTCAAACTGAGAATGATTCTGGTACCAAAAAAGTTTCACTCTAATTTATTTCACACAAAAAGAACTTAAATATACGAATTTTCTATCACAGACAGCAGCAGTTTATTTTTATTGTTTATTGTTGTTTTATTAATTAATTTTATGTGAAAAATAATATATAGCTATGCTTGTTTACTCAATGGTCCTTGACCTGTAGTTTTGTGAACGCGGCCCCCAGGAAAAGGTAAACAATTCCGTTTAATATAATGAGATAATAAGAACAGCAGAAGACATTTCTGACTGGCAAGTAAAACTGTTTACATCTGCACTTCTGGTGGTTATGCATCTGTTCTAGTCATTTGTTCTTGCAGTTTAAATGGTGTATGATCTCTGAGCTCTGTCACCTCTTTCATTAGGACTTTGTGCCGAGTCTTTTGAAGGAGTGCACAGAAATTTCAGTCTCTGTGTGGAGAAAAAAATAACAGCAGTTAAATAATGAATCTGCTGAACTTTATTAAATCATGCTTTCTTCTACAACCTTAACTGTCAATAAGGCAAAAAAAAAAGAAAACACACTCTTTTCAAAGTTGTGCTGCAGTTAATATAACATATTTGTACCTTGATTGGTTTTTGTTTTGGAAGCAGTTTAACCGTGTTGTCTGATCTTGTTTTGTTTGTAACGGTAACAGCATGCAACTGTACCTGTGTCAGTATTCCTGGAGTGATGCTCACAGCATACAGCATCCATAGGGGAATCAGGAGTGTTGAAGAGAGTGTGAAGAATCCTCCAATAGTGTAGCCCCACCAGGGGTATTCATATGTGTTGTTGAACTTGAGTGGTGTATATTTGACCAAGGAAAAGATTAATGTGCACTGACAAACACAACAGAAAGGAGAGAAGAGAAGGCATAAAATTCAATGACTAGTTACAAACATAAAAGCAAACTCACAATTAGACATTGTATATTTCTTTAAATTTCACAAAAACATACAGTGGACAGTCAGACTCTTGCATCAGCTGGTACTTTCCTGTCTTATTCACACAAGTGTAAACAGCAACCCTGATCACGTGTGTTTGCTGTTGCTTGCATCTTTGTTACCATGTGATTTGCTGCATTAAATTATCTACAAATTGTGATCATTCTTTAGTTACAGTCGCATTGTTGTTTGCTGAAATAACATACTGAATGTTATTAAAGTTAAATTTGGCAAAATTAGTTCAAGCTAATTTACTCAAGGTACATCACCATCCCCTCTCCATCATTTTTGCCAATGAAAAGAAATATGAATCTCAGTTTCATCTTTTCTTGGATCAAATCTGTTTGTAACTGCTACAGTTTAAATATATTTTATTTGAATTCTGCAAATCAAAAAATTGCATAGATCATATCATATAATTAAATAGTTCTTCAGTCAGTGATGAGCTATTGAATGCCCCAGATTTCAATAAACAATGACAATTAACAGCCTTGTATTGCATCAGTGGGGATGATGTCCATCTAGTTGAGGCATGGACTGCCTTTAGCACAGAAGCCTCTGGCAGCTGTCACACACTTGCCTGTGCATCAAGCCATACAGCATGATCAAAGTTAAAAGGCAGACATGCCCAAAATTTTCAGTACTTACTGTACAGATAGCAGGTGTGAAGTACTTCCAGCAATACTTCATGAAAGGCCCTGGTTGATATCCAATCATGCCCTGTATGTTACTGTAGTGACGATCTGCACCTGAAGAAAATATAATAATACAATAATTGATATATTTAAAATGCATACCAGTTAAACATTGTTATTATGATGCACATCAAAAAGATTCAAGCTCAGGGACAATATTGCATTTATATTCTGTATCAGCATCCACAACACATCATCCAAGATATGTTAGGAAAACATGAAATAAGAAAAATTCAAAACCCAAGAATATTGCCATAAAAATATAAATTTCCCAGTGTTGTAAAGCTCCTCAAAATTAGTCCTCATATAAATTCCTTTTTCCCAACTAATGGAGATAATCATGAGGGATCCAACAGTGGCTTGAGCAGATTTTACTGTGTTAAACATTTTTCTTACCATAGACCCATCCAATACAGACAGACTGCAGAATTGCAATAAACAGGAGCGTCATCCCACTGCAGGCATAGTAGTCAAACAGCTGGAAAATATAAAGACCTCCCTGCAAAGAAAAGGGAGCGAGTCTCTCAGTGAAAGTCAAAACAGTTGTTTTCATTTAATATGTTGCTGCATGTGCAATCAAAGCAAACAAATTACATTTATCCTGCAAAAGAAATTGTTCATGAACTTTAACTCAGCTGTATTTACTGGTACTTATGCCATCTTTTTCCTCCTTTTATGTCTTCACATGTATTTGTTTTGTTTGTTTTTCACAGAAAAGCTAAACTGAAATTGATGTATAATTGGTAAATAAAGCTTTAATTGTCACCACTGACCTCTGTGACCATCAGAAGGCCAAGAAAGAAGCTTCCAACTGAAATGGTAAGAAGAAGAAGTTTGCGGCGACAGTTGTTTTGGAAGAAGGCAGGAAACATGTCAGAGATGGCCGTGACCAATGCCTCTTGATTTACAAACTGTGGTGACAAAAGAGACTTTTTTGCATTAATACCAAAGTATTGTGTGATGGTGCCTGAATGTATTTAATACATGCCAGCAAATTTGATATGTAGTCCTACCTCACTATCTAATCCTAAGAAGATGATCATAACAAAGAAAAAAACAGCCCAGAGCTGAGGAAGAGGCATAAGAGACACAGCACGAGGATAAGCAATGAATGCTAACCCTGGTCCTGCATGGAAAAAAGGTTATATTAGTGAACTGTTCAACCAGTAGCATTCTGGGTCTCTGTTAAGCATGATTTATTTCTCATACCTGATTCGGCCACCATAGATATATCCACACCTTGCTCCTTTGCCATAAATCCGAGTACAGAAAAGATAGCAAAGCCAGCTACAAAGCTGGTAAAACTATTTAACAGGCACAGGTAAACACAGTCCCTGCAGGTGAAAATGGGAAAATGATTCACCCTGTGCTGTAATTCAAATTACACAATGACAATAACTAGTTGGAGCAAAACTGATTTAAGAGCAGTCATCTTGAATGAAAAAAAATGCCAACCTGTAGCAGTTGTTGTTGTACTTGTTGTAACTTCCTAAAGATGTAAGAACTCCTGTGCAAACTCCATAGGAGTAGAAAATTTGGCTACCAGCATCCATCCATACCTGGGAGAATTTAATGAGTTTATGTTTAGTTAAGGGTTGTAAAAATGCATGTCTCCAAGAAATTAAATTGATATACTGCTTAATGCTGCTTATGAAGACAGGTTCTGCACGAAAGTGTCTGTTAAGTCACAAAATGGTCATACTAGGAGTATCTAAAATATCCCCTGACAAATTGTTTTTTGTTTTTACAATTCATCATATGACATGAGCATTTAGCTTAAATTTACCAAATTTTAGTCTTGTTAATAGTTTTACCCAGTTACTCAGTGCATTTGCTTTAGCATAGGCAGAGATCATACCACTGGATCAGTAAGGCGTGATGGGTCTGGGTAAAGGTAAAAGATGAGTCCTTCTTTGGCCCCCGGTAATGTTAGACCCCGTACAAGCAGCACCATAAGCATTGCATATGGAAATGTTGCAGTGAAGTAGACCACCTAAGACAGAAATAACGGCTGAGTTATGTGCCACTTTTTATGATTACCCTATGAAACACAATTAACAACCTGACTTAAAAATGAATCTGAACCTTTCCTGTTGATTTCACTCCATTCAAGACACATAAGTAACACAAGATCCAGGCAAAGAGCAGACAAAGGGCCAGGTCCCAACGAATATTGCCAAGTTCCTCAATTCCACTTGACAGGCCCAAGATTCTCCTCCTGTAACAAAATTTATTCAGGAACAACACACAAAAATGCAGCCTTCATACAGCAACTTAATTAATGTTACTTACTCCCAAAATTCCACAACTGAAGATGTGCTGTTTCCATAGAGGAGTAGAGCTGATGTTTGATTTTGACTAAAGCAACCATCTTGAATGGAAGATCCAGAGAGATTGTGAATTAGAGATTGAGTAAAAACTCTACACATATGCATATTACACAGCTGGGAGAAAAAAAATGCCTTGATACCTGTGTTCCAGCTGTTGTTGCAGCTTGCCCACGGAAGCTCAGACCTGAAGGATGAAAACAGGTAGAGAAACGTCCAAGCCAGTATGATGATATAATACACCCCTGTGTACAAAACTACTACTTGGCTTCCATAACCTAACCCTGCAGAGAAAAAGAGATTTAATGTTGTGACATCATGAATAAACATGCAAGCAGCTCCCAGAACTGACTTTCACAATATATACCAGCATGAAACATCAAAAGCAGTGCTAAGCAGTCGCTCAGTGAAATATTTCAATTCTACTTTTGTTTTAGATAGTTTTGTTACTGGTTTTGTTTCATAATAACATTTTATGTTTAAAAAAGATTAAAAGTTAAAAAACAGCATTTTTGTGAGACACATCTTAACCGTAAGTTATGTGTATGATGTAACTAGCTTACAAATGTGATAACTTTTAAAGCTGGCACTGTAGTGCAGAGCAGAGCATTCATATAGCAATTTCTCATAAATGGGAACTCTAATTCAAAATAGCTTATTATTTTATTTTTGTGGCCAAAAATTGGTTACAAATAATATGAAAGACTTACCTTCAAAAAGAGGGCAGATTTTTCTCCAACATGTTATTCCACCCTGACTGGTGTACTGGCCCATAGATGTCTCCAGAAAGAAGAGTGGGATGCCACAGGTGAACAAAAACAAAACATAAGGTATGAAGAAAACACCTTTAAAATAAAATTTAAAAAATCTTGTTAAATTATGATAAAATGCAAACATTTGTGGAAAAAAAAAAACATTTGTAAAGATTTTTTTTTTACTTTTTAATTTTTTTTAAAATTACTATTAGATACTGTTGGGCTTGATAACAACCAGCTTTTCCTTGGAGGTTAAAAACTGCTACAACTTGTAAATATTGTCACATTAAGAAGACATAGTGACTTATAACAGTACTGAAGGAGTTTAAGGTTTTTCTTCTCTTTTCCAGCATTAGCAAATGTTGCCCTACGAGACAACATTAGCAGACCATAATCTTCACCCCTGGCAAGTCACACTGCAAAACAACACCTTTCTCACGATCTACATCCAGCCACAACAACAAAGATTTACCTCCTCCATTTTTGTAGCAAAGGTATGGAAACCTCCAGACGTTTCCCAAACCAATAATATGTCCGGCCACAGCAAGGATAAACTCAATCTTACTGCCCCACTGTTCCCTCTCCTGCGGTTTGGGTTGAGGATGTCCTGCCCCGGTCTCGAGGTTCATCATATTCATTTCCTCCTGTGAGCTTTGTCCTTGGTCCATTTCCACCTTTGACCTAAGGTTGAAATAGCGTCAAACAGTCAAAGACATGGTTGCTGTTAGCTTTTTAAGTACTGCACACAAGGCGTGAAGGAATTTCTCACCCTAGGTCCCTCCTCCCTTTGAGAGTGTAACTCCCCAGGCCCTGTCACCCCTTTGTACCTCTCTGTCTACCTCTATATTCCTTCACATAGGTCACACAGTCCTTTTGTTTTAATCAATGTTGTGTCTTATAATTATTTATGCCGATTCTCCCCCATCTGCCTTTACCACAGCAACCAAGGTTGAGGGCTCAGCTTTTCCTGATAGCAGGTGGGCAAGAGGATAGCTCACAGCGCTAACAGACATTTAGACACTGACCTCTAG
>JAQNCA010000014.1:12469399-12488677 GCA_029783725.1 Acanthurus tractus
TAGATAGATAGATAGATAGATAGATAGATAGATAGATAGATAGATAGATAGATAGATAGATAGATAGATAGATTACTGCTGCTGCTGACTAACACTGTGGCAAAAACATACCAACAGCTTTGCCACAGCGTTAAAACTGTAAAGACCTGTTGTTTGTGCAGCTGCTAAATGTCGCCTGTCTCATCACAGGAGCAATCTTTGTCGACAAGCATTCTTACTACCTCAATACGCACGGCCACAGGCTTGCACTCAGTCTGCCCCGGCAAAATGAGAAAGGTAGTTTGCTATGTTAAGCATGTTGGCAAACACTACTTGGCGATTATTATCACATTGGGCAGCTGAGACGTTAACACTTGCTGGAATAGCATCAGTTCACAGCTGCTCTGGGACTGTGCTTCGATGCTACAAATGTGAGGACTTGTGACCAGACTTGTGAAGTGAGGATTACAAGTGATGAGAAAATAGATGTCAGCCTGACTGTCAAGTGTTTTCCGCTTCTCGCAAGACTTGCAACACTGTGGGAAGCTCCCTTTCAAAAACATTCAGTTTTGTCATATCCAAAACATTTGAATGTTTTCATGTTAAACATTTTTAGACCCCGTATCAGATGAGTCGTTTTCTTTTTCTAAGTGTTATAAAGTGAAGCCATTTTAAACAAAGCATTGGAGAGTGTTGCAAATCTTCGGAAAGCAGAAATTATTGGACAGTCTTTTGATAGATGCACATATGTTTTGCAAACTAACCAACAAGTGTTGACAGAGATGACAGGATCCTTTTTTTAACTTAAAATTAAAACACTGCATGAAAATGATTTAGGTTCTTCCCTAAAATGCTGGTTGGATGCTGGTAAGCTCCCAGGGAAAAGAGATTTGGACAAAGGTTGTGTTTTGTGTTTGCTTTTGTTGTCAGTGTTATTACATGGATAAAGATAAGATCTGTCTCACTGATGTTGTAGTCCAAACATCTGAAAAATGTTATTAAACCACTACTCTCGTCCATCATTTAAGCTCCCAGGAAGTCATGTAACATCAGAACAAACTGAGGTAATAAATCCGATTTAACTTGTCAATCTGAGTACGGCCAAGTGTATACTTACTGCAAAGCCTCCAGACAGTAATATGAGGGAAAGATTTTGCAGTTTGCTGATGAGATGCACTCTTGCAGCCACCTAATGTTTCCACAGAGATGTTTCGAGACTGTAAACTTTGCTTAAGGGCAGTGGGTTTCAAGAGGGAGGATGGCAGTGCTCATTCCTTGCATCAGTTCTCTGGATTTTTCCACCAGTTGTCCTTTTCTCACTTTCTGTACTTCCTAGACAATATTGATGACCATGTGCAAATATTTAGACATCCTGCTCTGGTTTCCAAGTTCTTTAAGAGCGAGTGTGAAAATGAAGTTGACTGGACATTTAGATTTGAACTCATTTTTAGGGGGTTGAGAAACATCTTGGGATTAATGAGAGTTCAAAGCCACGGCACCACCAGCGTGTGTCGACCCACAAAGAAAACCTGCAAAGATCGGTCTTTCTGATATCGGCACAGTTTATCCTGCTTCTTTGGATGTGTGTCACTGTTAAGGATCAAGTGTTTGTTTATTAAACTCTTCAACACAAGCAAAGCACAAAATGTCCGTAGCCTCTTTTGCAACACCTTGTTCTGTGGCTTTTAAATTTCATGGATTTCATTTTGGATGTAGCTTTTAGTACGTGCACGAGTACAAGTGTGTGTGCATATGTGTGTTTGTGTGTGTTTGTGTGTGTGTGTGTGTGTGTGTGTTTGAGTGTGTATACCCGTGTATGTGTGTGTGTCTGAACACAATGTTCCTTCTATTCACAGCTCCCCGCTGGCAAAGCCTGATGGTGTTCACCAATCTTAGACCCCCTCTCATACAACCCAGCTTCAATTTATTCATGAAAATGAGCCGATTTCATTTATCCTTCATTCAGATGAACTGTTCCTTAAATTTACATTAATATGTGGTTTGAATTTCCGCTGATGGCTGAAGTGTTTTTGAATTATCATCATCAGTGCACTCACATGATCAAAAATGATTCCTTTCATCAATGTTGTCATTAACTTCTTGCATTTCCTGTATATAAAAAAAATATTATCTATATGAATATTGAACAGGAATTCCAACTGCAAATAATGAGGACAAAGATAAACGGCATGTAGGCTAAACTCAGATACTCTGCAGAGGAATGCAGGAACAGAAGACAATGAGGCAAGGACCACATCCAGACGCACACAGTGTATCTGTACATTCTGTCTCACATCCGTACTCTGCTGCTGATTCATATATGAACATATGAGCACACACTGTGCATGAGAGAATGAGACACTACATCCTGAGCGGGGCTTTGTCTGAAATGTCTTTTCCAATCTCACATGTACATCACAGTGAGTTCAAAACTGAAGCTTTTTTTGGTTGTTTTTAAGGACATCATGCTGCTGCTACAGAGGCACAGATCTGTATTGTATCTACTTTAAGCATGAATTGACAGTGCAAACCGTTGTTTTTACCGTTTAATAAGGCAATTGAAAAAAACACATTATCCCTATGTTTTCATGTCTGTGGTTTTTGGACAAGGACTTGTTTATCTTCATTCACTCTCCCTCTGAGGAGGTCTCATTCATTGCTGGGACTTTGCCTCAACCTGTGTCCATGTCAGCAGGCCAGCTCTACTTTTATCTCTCTATCTCCTCTTCTAAATCTAAATACATGTTTGAATATAACTTAAGTTAATCACAGCCTACCGTTATGATGCACAACTTGGTACAAAATGAGTAGGAATCAGCACAGAATGAACTGGAGGTAATGGTGCTAATTCTCGGAAACAAGTGAGACTACCTGTTATTCATGCAGGTACAGGAGGGGGATTGGTAAGTGTGTGGCCTAAGGTGTCCTCGTCCACTTCTGTTGGGAACCACAGCCAACTGCCAGATTCACACACAATCTCGCCTGTAAACACACACACACTGGGAGTCTTATCAGCCCTTATTTTCCAGAGCACACTGTTACAACTGTCACCTCAAATGCCCCTACACGTGTGCCAAATTCAATTTCCATCCCAGAACATCTTATAATGAGCCAGCCTCATGTGGAAGTCTTGTTTTTTTATTAGAACTAGTGTTTTATTTAAACTCGTTTTGATGCATTTTGTAATTTTCTATATAAAAGGTAGGTAGCCTATTTTATGACTAATAACAAGTGTCCCTTTAACTCTGGCAGGCGAGAACAGAAAGCCGGCAAACATTATGTCTCATTTAACTCCTCCATTAAGTCATGCAGCTGCAGAATAAATGGAATAAATGAAAAGACTCACATTTCCTAGCGCTCCTTTTTTTTCCCACTGTCTTCCAAGAAACAGCCGGTGAATTTTCAGTCGCAAAGGCTGGATTTTTTTTTTTTGTCAAGCGCGTCTTCCTCCAAAATTCAAGGCCGGCCCTCACATCTCACGTCCAGGGTACTAAATGTTCTGCCCATGCGGTTACTGTGTAGCTCTCCTTTTTTCGTTTTTTTCCCCCCTTTATCCCTTTCTCCGCTAGTGACGATAAACGTGCCGGTGAAGTAGCCACATGGATCTAAGAAAAGACACTGGTGAGTGAGGGAGAGAGGCAGGCAGGCACACACACAGAGGAGAGAGAGAGAGAGAGAGAGAGAGTAGAATAGAGTTGTGGGAGGGCGTTTAGTGTAAAATTAAGGGGCCGGTCTTGGAAAGCAGCCACAAAGTAACACAATGTTCCGGCTGTACTGTAGCTTTACCGCTGCCACTGCTGATGAGAACACTGTGTTCCAATAGACACCCTGACCTGTAACCCGTTCCGTGCCGAGCCAGTCCGGGAACAGCCTGTACCGCAGCAGGCTGTTCTCTCCGCTCAGCTGACAACACATATCAACAACACCGCTATGCAGCCTGTCTGCCTGCACGCCCGCCTGTCCGCCCACCTCACAGAGACTGGATGTGCACAGTTAGCACCGAAGTAAAAGTACACCCCACTGCCCGATAAGACGCACGGTGAGACGGATTACTGTTGCTGAAAGAGACTGTTTAAAAAAAAAAAACTGCTTTTGTAATTTTTTTTTTTTTTTTTTTTGGTGTACCGGAGATTTTGAGGCAAAAAAAAGTATAATTGCCGTTTGCAGTTTTTATAACTTACTCGAAAGGTAGGGATGTCGACAAATGTGCATACATATGTGATTGTATTTTATTATTTTCAACCTACTTCCTGGTGCCACTCTTCTTTTATTGTGACATTTACTGGGTGGAGATCGTTTGTCATCTCCGTCCAAAGAACAAGTGTTTACATTACTGCAGTGTTTATAATAGTGAAGACAAGTATTTTTAAACCTTTTGTGTAAAACTAGATAGATTGATAGCCTTTATTTTCAAATTGGGAATTTTTTTTACAATCTAACAAGACTAATTCAACTAATAAGACCAATATGAAAAATTCCACAAGTATAACTGATAATTTTGAAATCAATTAAATGTTACCAAACAAACCGGTGAAATATATTTTAAGGAATAAAGTAAAAGTACTCACCAAGAAGGTCCTCCTGGCTTGCGTAGGCTAATTATTTCTTCTTTTTGGAAAGTATGATACGAAACGTTTTTAATTAAGTTCTTGTTTTGCAAATCAAATACTCTTAGGCTATACAAAAACACCAGTGCAGCTGCATTGCAGTTGGGATGTCAGACTCTGACTTGAATAATTATAGCCTAGTTGGTTTCCTACCTAAACTCTTACTGTAACCTAATTAAAATTTCCACTAGTAAAAGTAGCCTAAATACTGAAGCTGTAGACTGTTAAAGTTCTGGGAAAGTTCCCCTAACTAAACAGGAGGTCTTCTTGACTTTCTTTGTCTCAAAGGCTGGGGTTACTGCTCAGTCTGTGCAGAGACAGACAGACGATGAATGGACACAGGGACAGCTCTGTGTGTTATGATGTTCATGCATTACAAGGAGTCTAACTAATATCATGGCCGCATTTGCTGTTATTCACTTTCCATTTCATTAGGCACGAATAACATCTATGAAATTCAGATTATTTTTTATAATTCTTTGTTTAGTTTATTCCCATACAACTAGGATGAAATCCAAGAATGAAAAGCTGTGTGATGAAAGACAGACTTTCATTTTATTCAAATATTTCACAGATTAAAACAGCTAAAAATGTTGTGACCTTTGCCACTGCCTTTGTAACTCAGCTGAAGTTACCTAGTGATGACCATATTTTATGATCTTGAGGGTTAGTTAATCTTAACAACATGTTCATACACCTAAAGTCATTTGAGCTAGCCAAAAAAAGCTATTAGCTGAGCTAGTGCTTAGAGTTTGGCTTCTTTCCCAAGACATTAGATAGATCAATACAAAAATTGCAAAAATTTCAAATTTTGTGCACAGTTTAACTTTAGACATCAGCATTAACCATGCCTGTTGCAAGATCAATAGAGTAACTTTTTCTTAACATAACATAACCATTTGGCAAGAATAACAGCTAACATTTAAAAACGCAACCTACAGACCTACAGAGGCCATTGTATTGTAAAGTTGTAAATGTAAATTGATGATTTGAAAATATCTTAAAAGTGAATTCCTTTAATTCGTGCACAGTTTCTTAATGATAACCCATTGATTTAACAACAGTGTATATATCCATAACAATAGTGTATCAGTGACCAGAAAGCATTAGCAGTGCATTAACCCACTAAACAGCTTTTGACACCTGTTGACACTTTGCTACAATCACAAGGATATGAGGGGCCCTAGCTAGCCAGCGGCTTTAGATTTCACTCCATAATGTTGCATTTTACAAGAATAACCTTCTTGCTGCAACAAATCTGCAATAATTTTGTCTTTCATTACTCACCTGGACTTTTACTATGGTTACTGTTCTCCGTTTTATTAGTATTCCAGTACCAGGGCACACAGAAATTAAAACTGCTCACTGTCAAAGTTACAGGGTTAAGTAGTGCAATAAAACCTGATCCAGGTGTTGTAATCATGTCTTGCAATACTAATAAGAAGTGCAATACATCATATTTTATGAGCTTTCGCCTTGCAAGTCAAATCTTAATCAGCAAAGTACAGCTATTTTGCATTAAAACATGCAATAATTTCCTCAGATTTAGAAACAAAATTAGATTTGAATGTGGCCAGAAAAACAAGTAATAAATTCAAGTATTAAAACACAAGTATCCAAAGTAAACTGTGAAGGATAGTCCTTGTCAAGTTGTCAAAAGACACAGCTTAAGGTTATAAAGATGGTCCACATGTTGCATTTCCTTCATGTAATACTAGAAAGCAAATGCATCATATTTTATGAACTTGTGTCTCAAAATTGAAATATTTACATGCAAAGAAACAGTAGCATAGTTATCAGAGACTATAATTAAGCATTTTATTTAAAATGTAGGGAAATATTTGAGAGCCATTATCTCAAAACTGTACTTGAATAGCAACTGAGCAAATATGTTTGAATGTGTCCACAGTCCACACATTCTACCAGTCATACAAGTTTGTCTGTAAGCTTTTCTATTGTGTTTTCCTAAAAAGACAACTCCTGCTTTCTTGTCTTGTAGTACATAAAATATCATGGGATCTTTATTATTCCGTGACATCTGAATATAAAATTAGAATAAGGATAGGAGTAGTTTTTCCATCATAGGCATTCATTGCAAGTCCTTAAATATAATCTGCTTATTATTTATTAACTACAAGGGCACTGTGTCAAATATGCCAATGTTGTCAACACATGAAGCAAGGAGTTTTAAAAAATACAAAGGAAGGATGGAGGAAGGTATTCAAAAGTGAGTGAACAGAACAGAGTAGTTTAGAGTTTGGGAGCTATCGTCTTAACAGTTTGGAAGAAAAAACCTGCGTAGGAACTGACAAAAGAATGTATTTTTTAGTTGGTTTTTTTTAGCATGCTTTCTTTTTTCTATTGCTAACAGACCAGCAGCACAATTGCTAGTGATTGACATATGTAACCACCGTTTTACTACAAATAAAAGCCAGGTTCAGGTTTGTTTAAGGCTATAAGTGAGTCCAGTAATTTAGAGCAGTCCCAAAACTATTCTTTGTACTTAGATACACACCTTAGTCAGTAAGAACAAATTTACATTTTGCCTGTGGACTAAATGTATATTAAATCTTATTTAATCCTGTCATTTAAGTCCTTTCATTTTTTATGTCATGACAAAATGAATATAAGACATGTATTACAAACTAAAATGTGAATTTAGATGGGCCTATTATATATTTACTTTTGTTTAAATAACAAGAAATGTATTTATGTTGCATACGCAGTTGACATGCAGGGGTAGGCAGATGAAATTCCCATAATAGTCATAAAAGATTTATATGGCTTTGCTTTTATACATTTGTATAGAAGGATGCCAGTATATGTCTATACCAGATCTTTATAGTACATCATGTTTGGCATAGTGTCACTTCTTGGTATGAGTATTTCTATTATGACAATAATTTAGCCAAAAGGATCTGTTCAAACAAAAAGCTAAGATTCTTTTTCTTATTGCATAGACAAAGGTGCTCAGACAGTTAAAACTTAATTGCAGGTTTCTGGTGCAAGTCATAGGGGGTGAGGACACTGTCTGACCACTCAGCTGGAGGACAGCCAGGCAGCTATTGAAGGGAACATGATGATCCTGTTAATTATAAAGGTGACATAACACAAGTGAACCTGATTCTGCAGACACACACAGGGCTGTTGTCAACCAGCTGAGTTATCTCCTGAGCACTAAGTTAAAGGAAGAAAGTAGCATTCACACACTCTCAAATTAGTACATTCTATTCCTATAAAGAGCAAACAATAGTACAGATCAACTGTAGCCTTGTGATCTAATAACACAGCCACACCTTAAGCCTTTAACAAACAGACTGTTTTTTAAAAAAAGAAAAAACTCATCGAGGCAGTCGACTCCAGCTCAGCCAGAGATATGTTTATTTTCCCAAAACCTCGTCTGAACTGCGGTGTTCTGTTGGCTTTTTTGGCACTTCCCCCTCATCTTGTATGCTCAAGCTTAGGTCAAAAAAGAATTTTAGTTACCCGAGCTGAACTGAAATGCATAAATAGATTTCTATATCGACACGTGGCCTGAAATGTTTTTCTTCCTTCCTGAAACATTGTGAACATCTTGCTTCTGGTTTGGTGAAAGCATCAACCTGGTAGGAAAAGGCCTTTGTAACTTTTAAAAGTTGCATAGACTCTTTGTAACAGTTTAGTACAAATGTCAGTATGTAGTAAACATATTTGTACAGATTTATCACTTGTATTCTGAGCTTTAAAGCCTCTAACTGCTTGTAGTAGAAAAGATTGGCTCAGTGGTCACTAAAGGTTTTATATTATATATATACATATATTATATTTATAACAGCAGAAGTTCTTGGTAATTGACTAACGCATTTATTAAATGTTGGATGATGCTCTGCAATCTGACGAGCATTTACAAGAATACGCCTGTGTGTTTGAGTGTCTTGGTGTAACCAGAAGCACGCGGGTGAGTTCATTCAGGGATACAGGCTGCACAGTCATCAGGAAGTGAAACAGAACAGAATGTGCTGTACTAATCTGATTGAAAAACACTGCCATGAGTGGAGGCACGAAAAAAAAAAAGATGTTTCATTTAAACAGCTCAAAGGAGAATCCTATGGCAGCAGGGGGGTTTGCACAAAGAAAACATACTGAGCTCAACTCTTCATTTGGAGATAGGAAAGACAAGTTGTGAGGATAAGGTTAGAGAAACAGTTGCTTTCTCACAAACATGCACACTGCGACTAAAATAAATCTGAGCAACATAATGCTCTTTGTTTGTGTTCTAGGCATCTGTGTTACGTACATGGGAGTAATCTCCTGAGTGATCCGTTTTATCCCTGAACTTTTGCCCCCTGAAGCAACAGTTCTTTACCACCGTGTCTGCCAAGGACCCTAAATAAATTATTCCCCGCTGCTGCTGGCTCTTTAACTATTTACTTACTTGTTTCCAGTTTTTGTTTTCTTATAAATGCAATCTCATTGTTCTCTTAACCTCTTAATGTAATTTTAATGTATTTCTAGTCCCTGTAGAGCATTGTGAATTGCCTTATGTCTGAATGGTGCTACATAAACAACTTGCCTTGCTGTGGTGATATAGACAAACACAGTGAAATAGAGACTGTGGATGGGGGCTTTTTTGTTTCAACTTGAACCTTGAATGCCTGTATTTACATTTGTTTATTTATCTTGTTTTATTTAGGTTATCTTTTATGATGTATGCCTCTGAATAAGCTTGGCTGAGAGGTTTTAAAATTTAGTTAGTTCAAATTAAAGTCAAATACTAAATTTTAAAAGGAAAAGCACAGAAATGTTATGTACATAAAGCATTATGAATAGAAAGTAAAAGTATTTATTATGCAAGAGGAATGGCCTCTGTTAGTGCTACAGTGCCTTGTAACGCATAATAGGATTGAATTATGATAAAGAAAAAGGCATTTTAACATTGTCACTATTCAAAGTGGTACTAATTTTAAACATTAAACCTGCAGTATTGTGTTATTATAACAATGTATGGTTAATTATCTGTTTTGTATAATTTTTTAATGCATATTGTGGAATGTAAAAAAGAGCATTTGTTCCCTTTGAAATGTAGCATAAGATTTAAGTACCCAAGTAAAATGCAAGTCCAGGGTAAATGTGTTTGTTTGATTGAGATTGACTGGAAATAAAAAAAGGTTGGCTGATTGATTTTTTGTTTTGTTTTGCTGTTTTATGAAATGTATGTAAGAATTTTTGATTATATGTCTGACATTTTTATCTTTATATTTTGATCCTAAAAAGAAACATTGTGTCATTTATCTGGGCTTTGCAACAAATAAAAAGACAAGAGTCCTACCTATTACACTTTTTTTGACAATTTATTCTTTAACACCTTAATTAACATCATGGCTTTTCCGAATTTTGTCGAACAAGCTTATATTGACTAATTATATGTTTAGTTAGACTGCTAAATAAAATGATGCATTGTTTATGGTTTTTGGTCTCAGAGTCTTTTAACTGTAAATCATGGTGAAATAAAATTATTATCTCATACTCTGTGATTGTTGTTTAGACTTTTTTGTGCAGTATCACAACCAAAATATCTCAGGTAAGTGTATTTAAGTTCCACAGAGAGGTTTTTCTGTTAAATATCCTTTGTTTTAAAAGGGATCTATTGATGTTTTTGTCAAAGCTTTAACAATATAACCTTTTAAGCCAAAATTTTTGAGAAGACTGCATCAGTTTTAGCTAGATGTACCTAATAAACTGAAAACATGGTGAATGTTTCTATGCTTAGCCCATATAACACAGAAAATGTTACACTGTTTGAGATAGTGAAAATGCTTTTATGCTCATATCTGCATTTCATCAATTTCAAGGTGTAGATTCAGATAGTGGCCAAGGGTCAAAAGTCATTCTTTTAGTGGTTCTTAATAAAGGTGGAAAAAAGTAAAGGATAACTGAAGGACAAAAAAGTTCTTTATTGTTTATTTTGTTCACAATGCAGCAGAACCTTAAAAAATTACATCATTAAGCCAAGGTCATCAAAACAAAAGGCTAGTTGAAACTAAAACAATGCTACCCTTCATGCTATAGCCTTTAAACTAAATAGCGATGATTGTTTTTATTCCTCCTCAAATCATCTGGCAACACTTAAGAAAGTCTAATAGGAAGCACTTTCAGCTGTCATGTTAGGCTACCAATGATCAAAGCTCAAGTCATGTATGAGTAAATCAGTGGTTATCAGACTGCGTGCGGGCCCCATTGGGTGAGCGACTAAACAATTGCAGCGAAGCAAAGCATGTGACATTTTACGAAAAGGAGACGCTTCAAAACAAAGTCAGCTGCACATGACTGCAAAATGTGACAAGTATGGCAATATAACATGGTGAGTAACAAGTGAAACAAATGATTCTCTATCCAGTACTAATATATGGAGATTTCAACTTTCAGCACTGAGGAGAGAAATATTAAATAAGTAATTTTCGATGTGTTTGTGTTATATTTTGCAATATGATGAGTGAGAGGTTAAATTTAAGGTCAGAGAGGCACAAAGACTTCTCTTTCTCACTTCCCTCCCTCAGCTCAACACTACAACACTATTTCTTGTATGTGTCTCTATACAGGAAGTGTACATACAGTATCTAGCCACCCACATGAACCCGTACAAGGGGTCGTTTGTGGTGCCTTCTTCTGTTGAGCAATAACCCTCTTACTCTGCTGACTCTCTTTCCTGCATAGAAATCATTAAATGACAGGCAGCAACTGTTTTCTGGTTTTAAGGTCACACTGCACAAATGAGGTTTTGTTTTTCCTGTTAACATGGAACATAACAACAATATGGCATACCGTAGATTCTGCACTGCAATGCATTTGATATGACATACATTTGGCAGTTAACTTTCTCAGGGTCACAAATTATCCAGTGGTTTGCATCTTGTGCATGATGCCAAAAACTGTGTATTTGAAGTCATCTCAGTGATTAAAATCTCTTAGGCATGAGCCATATACACATTAAACCTGAACCCTTAAATCTGAACACAAAATGTACTGGGACTCATGAAGTAAATTTATATAAAAGTACCAATACAACAAAGTTTTAAAAAAACTATCAAATTAAAAGATCTGCTAAAGAATCTTTAACCCCCAACTAAATTTACCTGAGGTGTCCAAAGTAGGCTACTTGTTTTTGCAGGGAGTCAGTCAACTGTAACTGAGGTGATAAATATTATCACCAAAATTAAATTCATTTTAAATACTTGTTTCTGTTGCAGAGTCTCACCTCTGTAGACGGCAAATACTTAGCTTCATAAAACAGTGGAAGAAGTTTATCATACTTTTTGTTGGTTTAACTGTTGACATCTGTATGAAAAGAAGAGCCAACCACTATTTTAAGGTGCCATTAGTCAAAAAAGTTGGGGAACCATAGACATAATTTTAAACAATTTTGGTAATTAATAAACTGATCAAGTTTTTGTACATTTTAAGTTTAATGTGACTTGTATTTCTCTCTACATTTGGATGAAATAGTAGTGACATGAAGTATAATGTGGAAATATGTCAGCAAAGAAGCCCCACACTTATCTCAAACATTGTACATTTTATAAGAGGATCAATGATTTTAAGAGAGAGAAGTCATTAGCCACTAGCCACCAGCTGTGTACATCATGAACCTACCCATTTTCAGGAATACATAAAAAATTAAAGTCTGGACACCAGTTCTGGAAGACTGTGTGGTTGAACGACGTTTTAACAAAACTGGAGAGAAAACATAAGGATGATCATACGTATTTAGTGTGTGCAGCATGCTGTACAAACCTTTGCAGTAGGTGGCGATATGTGCATTTATTATTGGCTTGCGATCTGTCAGTACAACTAAAGAAGAAGAAAAGCGAGCCGTTGTGTCCGCAGTGCTACCGGTGCTAACAACAAGTCAAGCTAGCACTTGAAACTGGCGGTGTGAAAACTGCTCCACGATCTGCAGCTACAAAAGGTGATTTATATTTCTTTAACATATGGCAGAGCTTGGTTTTCTGAACTCTCTTTATCATGTAGCATCAATAGGTGTGCTGCTGGACTGGGAATGATTATTTTTTTTGTAAACGTTTCGTCGTGTTGCATGCAAAATAAGCTAGCTACGACATTCTTTGCTAGCTAACATAGCGCTGGTGTAGCATGACTGTAAAGGGGGGTTGGGAATTTTGGCATTGACATGGATATGGATAAAGCGGGTAACCAAAGGTGGACGTTAATGTACCAATTTAATGTTGTGATTGTGTAAATCGGATATGTTGCCCCAGTTTTATCACATAGCATGATTTTTGTATTTTAATTCAATTTAATCCGGGTCGCTGTTAAGCTCAGGCTAACTGCCATTGTAAGCGGTAGATGATCGCATAGCTAATGTGAATACTGAGGTAAGAAAATAGACTGTAGGCCAGCTCTTGTGATTAATAGTATGACTTCCCGGCTACCAAACGAGTAGTGTAATTTCTTGGTTTGAAAACGGCCCGCAGGACTGCAGATGCGATGTTAACGTAGTAGCTAAAGGGAGATAAGCTACTGATACCAAACAGAGATACCACGGTTTCTGAAAAGGACTCTGAATCAGATATTTTCTTACACAGGTGGTAATCTTATTAACAGGCTGTAACACGTTCTGTCTTTCTATCCTCTCAGGCACACCTGACTGTAGGACTCAATCGAGAAGTTATTTGAAATTGGTGAAATGGGAGGTAAGTTGTTATTTTTCCTTGCAGCTCGAAACACTACAGGGTTTCCCTCGCGGAAATCGTCAGGGCACGGTCTAAGCCACTGAGATCTTGACACATATTGTTTCAGTATCAGCACACTTTATGAGTGACAGCCTTTGAAAAACTGAACTCTGTAACTCTGGCGTCTGTATGCTGTGTGAACAGATTGCGAAAAAAGAAATGTAAATACAAAAATTCTGTCAGAGAGTTAATGTTTTGTCATTTCAATTATCCTTATCTTATTATTAAAAGTTAATATATCATTGTTTATACTTATCACTGATTTCTTCTCAAAACAAATGTGAGCTAACCCTAGCCCTAATTTTAAGTACATTTTATTTGTGATGTATCTCTATTGTAAAACAAACTGCTGTAATTTGAGCTCATGAATTCATAAATTACTTAAAGTAAATCAATGGTTAATCAAACTTCAGCTCTTTTCTTATTAGATTTGTCTCCAGATAGAGACCTTGATCTCAGTACAACACCCATTAAAATATGTTGAATAAAGAAATTCAAATTTGCATTATGGGAATAATTTACATATTTTACATAATAGTGTTCCTTAGAACTCTGAATGCTGCACAGCAGCAGTGTTTTGCAACATCAACAGCGCACATGACTCCGCTGCATTCTTGTTTGTTTGTTGTTGTTTTTTTAATGACCGACAAAGTGACCCTGCCCCCAACTAGTGTGCAAAGCTTTAGAGAAGGACCCATGCATCAGATGGACCTAATTATGCTCTAATCTTTAAAACAGCCGAGGAGAAATTATATGCTTTTGGCCAGGATCCCAAAGCACTGTATTTCCAAAAAGCACCAGTTAAAACAAAACCAAAAAACAAATTCTCAAGAAATAGGAGTGATAGTTTAAAATACCAGTGATACAAGACAAAAAAGAACAGCTCTTTGGTCTGCAGGTGTCCCTGTCTGAAAAATTGAGTGATTGTGGTTTGGAAGTTATTAACACTAAATGCTGAAAGATGCTGGGTCTGTGAACATTCAGCTTACAAGTCTGTAGTGGAAGATGCAGAATAAGTTACACTGATAAGACATCAATCATTATGTCCCTACATGGTCGTGCTTGTGTCTCTTTCTTTCAGATCCTGCTCTGCATAGAGACTGTCCCCTTGACTGTAAGGTTTACGTTGGAAATCTAGGAAACAATGGAAACAAGACAGAGTTAGAAAGATCTTTTGGCTACTATGGTCCTTTAAGAAGTGTTTGGGTTGCCAGGAATCCCCCAGGCTTCGCTTTTGTTGAGTTTGAAGATCCCAGAGATGCATCTGATGCTGTGAGAGAACTGGATGGAAGGTGATTTCTTTAGTACAGTTTTAAAATGTGTTGTTGTTGTTTTAGTTTTTTGTTTTATCATACTCACACTTGTGTTGCCTTTTCTTAGAACCATGTGTGGTTGTCGAGTGCGTGTTGAGTTATCCACTGGAGAAAAGCGCTCTAGGAGCCGTGGCCCTCCTCCATCCTGGAGTAGACGACCTCGTGAAGACTTTAGGCGACGCAGTCCTCCGGTCAGACGCAGGTCTGTATTTCCTGCTTGAAGATTCGCTTTACTACCTTATTTACAGTCTCATTTGCAGTGGTGTTTGTTTGTTTGTTTTTTTAAGCACAAATTACAAAACAGATTTACATTCTCCTGTTAGTTTGGCAAAGCCATTTAAATCTTACAACCTCCAACAATGGCAAAATATCTCAGTTTAGTCAGAACACAGATCTGTTAAAGCTCTGTGACCTTAAAGTGAAAGTTTCTGGTTAACTGTTGCTTTGACCTAAATTCAATATTTAGCACCCTTACTACTGTAGATCATGTTAGTAAAACAAAATTATTAGCACACATACAAATTGAGTTCATCAATAGATCATCTGTGGATTTGGCTGCTTCAGGATTTGCTACTGACACCACTTCCTTATAATAATGTGTTTAAAAAACAAAATCCTACATTGACTGAAGTTTGACATCTAAGTGTCAAGGGAGCTTCTGTCAACACTTGACTATTTATGAACTCTTATAACAGCATGTCTGTAAAAGGACCAAGCTCTATCTGTGATTTTGCTTTACGAGGACATCTTAGGAGGCCCTTAAGTAAGCACTTCATCATCCATCAAACATTTTTATAGGAACTTTCTAGAATTACTTTATGTAGGTGTAAACTTTGTTTTCTTTCTGAGTTCAGTTGCCATCTATTAATAAAAATGAACCCCGTTGCAGAGTCACCACCACGCTTCTCACCATCTGAGTCAGTCAACTAGTCCTCTTTCAGCATCATGTGACTGCTGACCAGCGAGCCCCAATCAGCTTGGCTGGTGTTGTCACATGACCCAGGCGCACCGCCAGTCGTCAGGTTCCACCAACCTTTTGGTTCCTGAGCATGCAGTACCCAGCATCCTCCTCTTCCTCCTCCAACCTTAACCCAATCGACAGCGGTCCACTTCACATTATCAACCAATCAGCGTATTTACTCTTTCTATTCTCCACACAACTACTGTGTCAACGAGAACAGCCCTTGGCTTACATCCCTTCCCATCCTCCCCCCCAAAAAAGGCAGGGAAAATCAACAACTACCCCTTCCAACCAGCCACCAAGCAACTTCATATCTCCAACATTTGCATCATGTGGCAAATCCTCTCTGCAATTCGACCTCCCTCACCATCAGTCTGGCTTCCTTGCGTCATTTCTATCTTGTCCAAATCCCCCAAAATAGTAAGTTGCTTTTATCATGCTCTTTGTAGTTTTTATACTTAATCTAGCTTTCGAAGCTGCTTGACAGTTTTCCCTCAGCAGTTATGTAGAGAGCAATTTCAGTGAAGAGCTGCAAAAATCTAAAGATCAAAAGTTTGCCGTCAGTCTTAAAATTAAGTTTGCAAAAATTATTGGACGTTCACATATTAATTGTGCTGCTGAGTACACTTTCATGGCTCGACATTAAGCCATCTTTAGTGATAGCAAGTATGAAAATGGTGCTCTTTGTTGTTGATATTATAATACAATGGGTTTTCAAAGAAAATATTCATTCACCTCATGTGTTCCGGATTCCTAATTTAATGTTAACACATTCATTTTTAATTTATTCAGGCGAACATGCAGGTTAGTAATGGTTTCAATTGTTCAGTTACAAAACCTTTCAGTGGTTCACAATGTCCTACATTTAGGTTTCTTTGATCTAAAAGTGAAGATGTCCAGTCAATATCTGATCAGGTCACAACAGGAAATAACAGTTTACTTTTAGCAGGGGACTTTGAGAAGATCAGTGTGCACAAGCTGTGTTCATTCACTGTTGCATAAAAGCCATTTATGACAGCATTGCAGTAGACAAATCTAAGAATATGTTCTACTCCCTCCTCAAAATTTCAAATTGGTAACTTTCTTTACTTTATGTTTTTCCAGACAAGCCTTAATGTCGAGCCCTGATTTAGCTCTGTATTACTAAGTGTAACCATGTTTCCCCTAAAACCCATGTCTCCCTAGGGATGACCAATAGCAAAGGTTACATAGGTGACTTTAGGGGATAGTGTCTTTCCTAATGCTTATTGGTGTTGTTTTTTTAACTTTACCTGCACCATAGATCACCGAAGAGGAGGAGCTTCAGCCGCAGTCGCAGCAGGTAAGCTTTTAATGACAGTTTGTATTTAAACTGTACATTTGACAATAATGAATAATAAACCTCTTGTGAATTCCCTTTTTATGTTAAACAAGGTCTCTTTCAAGAGACAGACGCAGATATCGGTCTCTTTCCAGAGAAAAGAATCATAAGCGCTCAAGATCCTTCTCACAGTCAAGGAGGTAAGTTTAAGATAATTGACTTTTCAATTGTACTCAAAACTTACTATTATGAGTATCATCTTTAAATTATCAGTCATTTTGTGCTTACTCTGCTTTGTTTATTTTACAGTCGTTCCCCATCCACTGGGAGGAAATGAGGACCTTAGGTGGTGGTTCATCTGCAGGATCCCGCAATGGTTGTGAAAATACACATTTTTTATAGTCAAGTTTTTCTTTTTAGCTTGTTTGCCAGCTCAAGACAGTGCAATGTTGGCCATGTAACATATTGTGTAATAGCAGTCTGTTGAATTAACAACAAAGAACCTGCAGAGTTTTTATTTTCTCTGATTTATCCATTTTACTGAAACTTTTTTCTCTTTGAACTTATTCTGTAAAGCATAAAACAAATTCTGTCTTACACTGCATGTTTTGAAATTGAATATTGGATTTAGTTTTACATCATCATCCTGTTTTTCTTAACTGTTTATTTAGAGTCCCATGTGATGCTTTTGTTTTTTTAATTCTTAGTTGTCCCTGAAATTACTGGCAGTGGGTTATCTTAGCTGCACTGTCAAGCATACTTTATACCAGTGACAGATGGCAGACTGTCAACAAATGTTGTAAATATAGGTGCTGTTATTTGCAAGCTTTCCTGGAAGCCTAAAACATCTGTAATTCTGTATTTTACCTGTTACTTTTGCAAATGAACGCATTTACTTTATTCAACTTTGCTTGACTCACTGATCTCTGACAGCTTGTGCTGATGCAGTTCAACAACTTGTTCAATAAATGTTTTTCCAAGGTGATATTATCTCCTCGTTGTCTTTTTCTGAATACTTCCATAAACGAATGAGATTTATATTTTGCAAAAAACTTGAACGGAGGATAAGGGTGATTCATTTCAGGAAGTACTGAAATTTTTTTGCCGCTAGCTGAAAAAGGCTGCAAACTTAACCAACACAGGAAGTTATAGGTCATAGTCGCTGTAAAGGAACAACCATTTTATGTGTGAAATGCAACCACTGTTCAGCATAGGCTGATGACATTACAAAGCAGCTCACGTTGTGAGATGACAGAGGTGCCAGCTTGGAGTGGTAAGTACATGAAGTTTCTTAATTACATGTAGAGAACCTGAAGTCATTTTTAAAATTTGTTTTTAGGACTAATTCAATTTCCTGATTAATGTAACCACTGCAATATATCCATTTGAAAGAAAATAAACAGTTTTAACTCGAGTTACCTAGGATGTTAGAACCAATAGTTACCAAAAAATCAGCATGCATCCTGAATGTTTTGTGATTGTGTGTTAAGAGGACAATTTTTTTAATTTACATTAGTTAATGGGGGCTTGGACAGAAATTAAAAGTAAATGTAAGTGTTGTGCGTATGTAGTAGAGAATTTGTTTTCTAGAGTTGATGGGTGGGAGATAGTTGATTTGCTGACTCATTGCATGACTGAATGTCTCATGCTTTAGGAGAGAAGATTAGAAGTCATGTCGGCTCACAAGAAAAAGAGAATAGGTTCACGTCGCAGAGTTGTAAACCAAAATGAAACATCCGAGGCTGATGAGTTACACCAAGCGGACAGTTTAACTATACCACAACACTGCACACCAGATGAAAATAAGGAACCATTAAACGTATTTACAAATCCTCACGGTTCCTTATCTGAAACTCAGAATCCACCTTCGCCAGAACTTTCAAAGAGCAGAAGAAAACTGGGGTCTAGCCGAAAAAGTAAGGAAAGAGAACATGTTAAGGACTCCACAACTAAATCATACAACAAACCCACAGAGGGAGTTGAGGAAAACATCAAGGGCAATGAGACCCCTGAAACAACACAAATATCACTATCAATACAACCTCAGAGGCAGGAAGAATTAGGTCAAGGGGGTGAGTATGGTATCATCAGAAAGAATCAGGAAGTCAAAGATACTCATCAGTCAGAGGATGCAGCAAACGAAGAGCATGTACAGGATCTTGAGATAAGAAAAGAAATTGATCACTCTTTTGAAATTGTGTCACATCCAATCCAATCCTCTTTACAAACTCTAAATTCAGAAATGGATGTTCCCTTGGATACCCAATCTCCGGACACTTCTGTGACAGCAGAAGAGCAAACCCCAACAGGTTTCCACCCAAATGTGAACAGAAGAAAACTGGGGTCTACCCGAAGAAATAAAGGACGGCAGCTGGTTGAGGAATCTGTTGCA